>RSEH01000014.1:0-242821 GCA_006503475.1 Stentor roeselii
GTCTTTCCGGAGCTTTCTGGTCCAACGACAGTTATTGTCATCAGTATTGGTCTAAATGAGTTTTACTCTTGGCTATTGGAATTCATCTTTAAGTTTTTATTGGGATATCGAAGATTTTATGATTTGAAGTATAAATGTGTACTGGAAAGAGAACTTTGCTGTACGGCATGCTCGAGATATATTATAGAATAATTCTTGATTTTTTATTTTATTATATTTTATTCTTTTTAAATGTAGAGAGGTCAAGACTTGAGTTTGATGAATTCTTGTTTTTAATATAGTACTTTAATTTAGAGGCAGATAATAAAAAATTCTTTAAGGTATTGACTCATTATGTGGGCTATTATGAAGGAGACTTTAAGTATAACTACCTTAGAAGTATCGAAAACCTTTGAAATTGTTTTCAAGTCCTAAATGATTAGACACTGTTTTTCAATATTCAACAAAAGAAGTTCATTTTCAAACACTTTGATGAAATCATATTTCGCTTTTTTTTCAGTTAATTTAAATTCGATTTTTTTTGTTTTATGTCGAAAGTGTTGAGCCCTTGACTTGGACTGGCCAGTCCAATACACTGATGATCATTTGATCTAATGATAAAGTCTTGATTGTAATCAAGAGTTTGATAGTAACTCGCTTGTTTGATTTGTTGTGCCAAGTTCCACTTTTGATATCAACCCGTAATTAAAACAAATTATCAATGTTTTTTATCACGTCTGAAAACTATCCGAGTACAGTCTTGCATGTCATCTGAATAAAAGTTTTTCAACCGTTTTTCTTCGATATCAAAAATTTTTATTTAAGCATCATTCGAAGTAGCTAACGTTTTATTATCCGGGTAAAATTTCACTGATTAAACCTAACTATCATGTTTGAATGAAAACTTTTCGAATTTTCCGTCAATATTCAAAAATTTTAACAAATCTTCAGAATTACTAGCAAAATATATCCCATTGCATGAAACTTTCACATATTTGATCTTATTTTCATGAGCATTTATCTGAAATTCCAGTCTTTTATCTTCAAATTTTAAATAATAATCGATCCTTCTTTTGAACAACTCACAAAAACCTTTCCATTCCTTGAAGCCGCGAACAACATAACATCAGTTTTATGTCCTTCAAAATCTGAATCTTCGAGGCTTATCATATTAATCTTCATTACTTAGATCTTTGTGCTTATTATCATTATTTTCAAAATTTAATAAATATCTAAGTTAAACTAAAGAGATCCTGTCAAGAGGATAGCAGAGATTATAGGTTGGCTTAAAGCCATAATTGATTTCAATTTTAAGTGCAAGCCGATAATATTTTCTAAAAGTCATTTCCAGTTCAATTTCAGTAATGATTTGGTTTCTACCGAGGAATTTTTTCCTTTTTTTAGTTGATATATAAGACCACAAATAAGAATGCTAGATCGAAACCCTTGAGCTTTTTTCTGCCTTTTAAATCTTTTTACCTTTTGATAGAATCTTTGCATGCATTCTTTGAGGCCTGGATTAAGAGAATTATGGATGAGAACAGATACTTCTTTATGTATAAATGATGCTGGCCCTCCATACAAAATTCCGATAAACTTGAATTCTCCATTTGATTCAATCAGGACAGGAGACCCTGAACATCCATTACCAGTGATGCAAGAAACTGCAATCATCTGTCCAATCTTCAAAATTACCCCCGAGGAAATAAATAGTTCTTTCCCATCAAGAACAGAATTATTGATTAACTCTAAGTCATTGGAATGGCTCTGTGGGGCAGCATATGTCAAATTTTCTGCAGTGACTTCGACTGGATATCCGATGACGAATACTTGGGTGCCTGAGGATAAGTTAATATCTCTATTTGGAGCTAAGGCAACTATTTTGGGATTAACATCACCAGCTTTTCGCCATAATTCACATAATATCCAGTCCTCTGGAATTGAGATTCTTTCTTCTGAGATAGGATCTATTAAGAAACCTGCATCATCCTCCCAGTTAAAAATTCGAGATATTGGCTTAGCTTTAAAAGTTGTAATGCCAAGAACGAAATCAACAGAATCTTCTACAAAGACGAAATTCTTGTAAAATAAATGAGCTGCAGTTAAAATTGTGGCTGATTTTAGCGAGTTTTGATTTGGTTCAACTTTGACTAGAAAACCGGTTCCTGATTTGACTCCGTTTCGAGAAAAGTAGCCTATTGAATATCCATCGAAACGAATTTCTTGGTTAAATGCTTCCATTCTTGGCCAGTTTCCTTGATCATCCTTGAATATGACCTCACTCATTGTATAAGGGGATGATGTGAAAAGGGGGATGTCTACCATTTAAAGATTATACAGTAATTATAAAATATTCGGAATGTGAAATTGAATGAATCTCGATCCATTAAGAAAGATGTCACCTGAGATGTAATACTTTGCATTAACAAATATATTTTTAGTCTTAGTTTTTTGGTAGGGATGACTTCAGAAGCAGAATTTATTTTTTATAGCCCAAGAAGAAGAACAATTAGGCTAATGTTCGATGAAATATTTTAGAAAAATGATAATAACTGTTTTTCTATCAAGTTACTTGATCACCACCGATGAAAGTTTGAAGAAGTAGAATTCGGCATTGGTCAGGGTATCATCTTATATTCGGCGTTCCCTGACTTCAGGATGAATCCTCACTGAAACACCTTCATGGAATTGAATGATCACATAAGTAGGTACTTTTTTTGGGATCGAATTACTTGAAGTGATTGAGGAATGCCAATCGCTAGAATTGCTCACGGTTTGGAGGAGGTAGAAGGTAACGAGCAAGTTCTCAAAGGATCTGAGTCAATTTATTTGGAGTTTAAAAGCGTTACCTGATCCTCTGGACTTATTTTTATGATTAATTACCCCATATCTTTTATATTTTTATTATCAAGTGTTGATATGAAAATTAAGATAAACTTCTTTAATTTTATCATCTTTCAAATGAAATGTTAGTAAATAATAATACTAAAAAATGATGTTGTAGAATTATAATTTATATAAAAGAGGTATAATCAACTTCAGAAATCTTTTAGTCATTTCAAAATAACCAAGTAGATTATTAAATAAACCCAACAATTTATAAATCTCTGCTACCTAAAAACACAAATCATAAAATAAACTATTATCTAATTAGTTCTAATCGTATACTCACCACAATAATCAACATCTAAAAGTGTTTTTTGAAGTTGATCATCTTCGAATCCCCTTTCATAAGCCAAATACCGATAACTATAGTCATTAAAATCACGATTCGTTGCAAAAATAATAAAGTAATCTTGTTTCTTATAATCATCGAGTTAAGCGCAACTATAAAATATATAATAAGTTTTAAAGTCAGTATCAAGAATCTCAAAAGGTTTCTTATCACCAGATGCAGTCTGTGTTATTATGCCCTTTCCCCATTTCCCAGGTTCGGTGAACCATTCGATGAGAAAATCGCTTTCATAGTACTTACCGTCTTGAAACATTGTATTAAATGTAAAATTTTGAAATTCATCATCATTCTTTTGAAATTCAACCCAGGAGCAAGAACCGTAATTTAGATCTCCGTAATTTGAACTTGTGATTTGATAAAACTTTGTATTTTTCACAGCATATTTATAAGTATAAAGCCCGGCTGTACTATTGCAAATTCCTTCACGGGGTGTATAAACCCAATCCCAAGAATGAGAAATAGAGAAAATACTAAGAAACAGTAAACTGATAATTATGATTGAATTATTATAAACTTTTTTCTAGTTTAGTTAGTGTAATTATGGTAAGAATATTTGAGTTATTTTTCTGAGAATTATTAATCAAGTCGAATATTACTCTTAGTCAGATTTCACAAAGGTATGGGAACTTTTTTATAAATATTCGTTTTATAAGGTGAAGTGTTCAATAATTTTTATTAAGGCTTCTTTGGATTATTAAGATAGGTGGTTATTAATAAAAGTATTTAACTTATTAATTAGAGGAAAATAAACAAATTTATAGTAAACCATAGATTTTTTTGACAGAAACTCTAAACTATAAAAATATATCAGTGAGATTTAGATCAGATCACACACTTTCAACATTACAGCCCAGATAAACGAGTGAAATATCATAAAATCCATATTATGATGTTTATGAGTAAAAAAATCTATGAAAATTTCATTCTGAAATATTTTTGATACCTACTGGGAATTAGAAACAAAATTATAGTACCTCTAATCATTGATTTAAAACTTTGAAAGAGACTGACTTTATATAAAATTTCTAAATTGATATTATTTCGAAGCTCAACTTTTATTAATTATCAAAAGCACTGATTAGATATATAGAGTTTCAGTGATTTAAATAAATTAGCCACCTTTCAAATATTTATTGAGAGTAACCATCAACGACGATGTTTTATAAACGCTGGCACTAACTATAATTTGAAATACCATTTTCCACAAAGTAAATTTATATGAAATGCTTAAAGACAAAAAATACTGAATAGTTTTAAGAAGTTTATTGTAAAAAATTTTTTTAATAAGGCTTCTTTATTCAGTTCATAAAAATTAACACAAATCTGTAAAAAAATCATTAATCCGCAGAGTTATCTCTCATTAATCATCCGAAAAAATACTTTCAAAAGCCATTTTGATAAGATCTTATATATAAGATACTTTGATTTATAAATGAGCTCAAAGAGAATCAGTCTTTTTTCAAGACCCAGATGGTTTTATTTACACATTCGAAAACACTCTTAGTTTATCCTCAAGTGATTCATTTTCTTCAGAAACCCTCGAGGAAAAGTCGACTCCTGGTACATTAAAAGCCACGGGGAAACTTTGGAACAAAGGAACTTTATGGGTTCACGAGATAGCATAGTGTTAATAATACTTAATGTCAAGCAGGAAATTTCATTCAATAGTTAACTTGTTGAGCTTATCTATTTTAGCTCTGTTCACAATGAACATGATGAGCTTTTGTTGAGATTTGACAGAATTTTTATTTCAAAAAGTTTAATTTACGATAATTCTATCATTAAACCATTGGAACTTTCGCTTTTTTCTTATCTGAGCTGGAACTCGACTTCTTTTTGGAGTCCATCTTAATGCCAGGCTTAGAAGCTGGCTTCAAAGTGATAGGAATCTTAGCATCTGCTTGTAAGTGGGAATCTTTCCTGGCCACTTTGTTTTTCTTCTGATTTTGAGGACTTCGATGACTGCACTTGAATTCAAAGAACTGTTTGTTTTTTCAACGAGGATGATGATGAACTGAATGATGATTTCTTTTTGTCGTTTTTAGTCGCTGCTGGAGCCACTTTTAATTGAGATTCCGGTTTCTTTTGAGAGGCTTTTTTCTTGGATGAGCTTGATGAGAAAGAACTTGATGATTTTTTCTTAGATTTGTTGTATTTTTTGCTTTGCTTGGGTCAGCCTTGCTTGCTGGTGCTTTCACTTTGGCTTTGATACTGGAACTATCTTTTATCCTCGACTTTCACAATTTTTCCTACTTAGGACTTTTTTTCTTGTTACTTGAGCTGGATGAGGATGAGCTTGACTTCTTTAATACATTTTAGCTGTTTCTGCCTTTTTCGATAATTCTTCAGCAATTTCGCAGGTCCTGCTGGTTTGGCGGGTGACTTTTTATGTTTAGAGGAACTGGAAGAGCTAGAAAGCAAGATTTTCGAAGATTGTTTCGGCTCTGCGGGTTTAATATTTTGATCAGTCTTAGGATCATTACTCTTCTTTATATCTTTCTTGTCAGCTTCTTTAGCAGGAGGTTTCACTAGTTGAGGAATTTTTTTTCAACTTTAACAACTGGCTTTTCTGCTTTTTTTCTACCTTTTTCACAATTTCTTTACTTTTCTCTCCTGCTTTAACAGACGCTATCATTTTAGAGCTAGAAGAAGAACTGGAAGACTTTTTCTTGAGTTTTATTTGATTTCTTCCGGTTTGGATGAGTTACTTCTGCGATCGCAACAGGGATTTTCTTTCCAAGATTCGAAAATTTTGAATCCGCTGCTTTTTCTGAATTTTCAGTCCTTCGACGGGTTTCTTTGATTATTCTTTTGAACTACTTAATGAAGATGAGGATTTCTTCGACTTTCTGTTATTTTAGGTTGTTTTACATCGAGTGGCTTGGGCTGGACAGGAAAACAATCTAAAATCCTGATACCCTAATCGAAGACAATCTTTCAAAATAATAAACACGTTAAAATCTTTCCAGTGCCTGCCTGCGTGACGAATTTTGCAGTTTTATAAAAATAGACTATGAAAGGTTTGAAGATTTCAGAAATTTCAAAAGATTTGAGTTTTTGAGGAACTCATCAGTTTCAAGAGCGATTTTCAAAGAGTTTCTATGAACAGTGTGCTGTAATTACTTCTTAAAGTCTGGTTGAGGGCATCTGAGGCGATGGACAAGTTGACCACGTTGGTGAGACTATGGACTGTCTCAGTGCGGTTTGCTTGTAAAGCCTGTTCTCCGAACTAGTCGCCTTTGGCCATTTCTCGCAGTTCCGTTCTTTGTCACCGTGACTTGTCCTTGATGAGATAAAACAACTTGCCTGGTTACTTTAAAGATGTTCAACCCTGCTGGGAAGGTCTGGGTGTTCAAGGAATTTAGAAGTAGTTCTTTTTGCTCGTCTGTCAAAAATGAAACAAGTTTTCGATAAATGACTTGTTTTCTTTGTAGTTCAAACTGTAGATCGAGTGGGCCACCAGGGAGGGTTCGTCGATTGATGCTCCAGAAGAAACTTTTTCTAGTGTCTTGATTATCGCCATTCGCAATTCCGTGGAGAGAGCGAATTCTTTCAAAATTTACTGCTGAAGTTTATGATAAATGTTAATAATTGTAAATATGAAAAGGCTGATGTAATCATTTTATAAACAACTAATTAATCATTAGGAGAAAATCAATTCAAATCATTATAAATCTACAGAAAATTAAAAAACTGAAAAATATAAATTCTAAGAATTGATGTATTCACTAACTAAATTATGTTTTATTGAATAGTGTCCTAATTATATGTTCCTTCAATTCATAAATATCAATCTTACCGTTCTTGTCTTTATCAGCATTTTTTATAAATTCATTTAACACATTTTCATCTATTCCCTTCGTAATATTAATAAGTTCATTTTTTTCCAAGTAGCCGCTTTTATCAGTATCAAATTCATAGAAAGCTTTTTCAAAGAAGCCCATTTCATCAGCAATATGCCAGTTCGTAATTGAAGCAATAAACTCTGAATAATTAATCTCTTCATCTTTCTTCAAAAGAATAATATTATATATTTCTTGAGTAATTGTCGGATCAATTTTTGATTCTTTGAGCGCATTCATTATTTCTTGACAACTAAGAACTCCATCATTGTTTATATCTATTTTTTTGAAAGATTCAGTTAGTTCATTTTTCAAATCATCTTTGAAAATAAATCTACTGATATGTAATAAAATTCTTTTTTCAACCTCCCCTAAAGATTCGAAACGTTTCATTCTTTTAGCTTTTTTGCTAGAAAAAACATCTAAAATAGTATCTTTTATTTTTTCAGATTTAAAAATTGCATGTTTAAGAGCATTTTCAGCAGATATTCTTTTTTTAGGATCTTTGTTTATCATACTTGTAATAATATCTTTAATATTGTAACATATTTCACTATTTTTGTACATTATATTGAGTTCATCATAGAGTGATTTTTGACTTGCAGATTTGTTCAAAGCATAGATATAATTTTGTGAAGAAAGCATTAAATAAAAAATTATACCAGCACTCCAAACATCACATTTTTTGTTATAAATTTTATTACGCATTTCAGGCGCAGTAAATGGAGGATTTCCCATAAAATGAATAAATTTACGCTTCTCATTGAGTTTTTCAGCTATTCCAAAGTCTATTACTTTAACTATATTTTCCAACTCTCTAATTACTTGCTTATTTTTCGTATTTATGTTTTCCTTGTTGGTTATTTTATAGTTAGTGACTAAGATATTCTCAGGTGTAATATTTCTATGTATTATATTTTTTTTATGGCAATAATTAATTGCAAGTAATAATTGGAATAGTATCGAAATAGCTTTCTCTTTTGTTAATAATTTTCTTTCAATAAGATTTTGTAAGCTATTTCCATCAATATATTCTGATACAATATTTATCGAAGTTTTAGTTTCAATTATTTTCTTTATTTTCATTATATTTGGATGATCCACTATCCTTAGGATTTCCACTTCTTCAATCAAACTTTTTTTTTCTTCATCATTAAGCCCGCTTTTGAATATCTGCTTTAAAGCATATTTTTTTTGATCAGCGATACAATATACCGATGAAACAGTACTAAACTTTGTTTCTTTCCAAACTTTGATGGTTTGATAATTTTTTCTTATATTTGTTTTTTCGATCCAGATAGTATCCTTGGCTTCGATAGTGTTGGTAAGCTTTGGAGCATTAGTCTCTGTTGATTGACTCGAGCCCATTTATAACCAAATTCCTAATTAAATTATCTATGGTCCATTTTTATCCATGCCTCTAGCCAATGAAATCAAAGGAAATCTCCTGGATATTTTACTCTCAAAATACAAGGAATAAATCAATAATAAGGCAGATGTATCGATTTCCTTGGTAATCCTCTATCATCATAATCAACTAATTTCAGTCTATCACTAAATTTTCGGATTTGATTAATCCTTACCAAAATTAGGAATTTAAAGCAGACTCTCAGCAAGACGTCTTTCAAAGATTATAGACTGATTGAGTTAGTGAGAGAGAGTTGCGCCTGCCAAAATCTCCAGCTTTACCATAACATAATAAATATAATCTAACTAATCAAAGGCCAATAAAACTTCTTGTATAATATATCTAGAAATAATTCCTAATAATAAAACTAATATAAGTTTTATTGAGAAATGATATGGTTGTTTAATTTTACTCTAAGATTACTTAACTATATCTATTTTCCTAATTTGCCTTCGGCATCTAGTTTTTTATAATTTTTAGTATTCTCATTTTGACTTTCTAATGAGTTTTTTTTATCTTTGGATATAATCTTTATACTATTGATTTGATTCTCTATAAATTTTTTCATTGTTTTATCATTTTCAGTGATTGTTTTTAATAATAAATCCAGTCTAGACTGCCACGGAGTCTGAACTTCTATAATAGATGGAGTAATGTTATCAAAGCTTGCAAAGTATTTTGATGAGCTGGACACAAACTTTCTCCAGAATAGCAAAACTTCAACTTCATAGACAGTCTCAATCATTGATTTGTAATCAATTTGTTGAGCTTCATCTAAGAATTTTGCAAAAGTATCACTGAGAACCGCTATCAATAAATTCAGCATAACGATTATTATAAGTAAAGTTCCCATAGTAAACATTGTATATTCCAGATAATTATTTTCTCCATGTTCAAATCCTCCTATAGACTGATCAATTGCATCAGTCCAAAAGCTTTGAAAGTCATCTGAAGACGTTTCAACCATCTTAAGCAACCCAAAAGAGAGGGTAAAAAATACAAAAATGATGAGAAACGGAATTATATCAACGATGCACTTGAGGATAAGGCGCACATAGAATCTGGTTTTATCAAAAGCTCGAAATCCGAGAAGGGCTTTTATGATATTGAGTAGTACAAAGACCCAATTTAAAATTCTCATATAAGCTTTTTGATCATCTTGTTTCAATGACTTAAGTTGGCCTGTTTCATACATGAAGATCCAAAAGACTGATATAACATAGCGCAGAATATCTATAGTATTCCAATTTATCATCATTTTAAAGATGTCTTCAAAGAAACTTTTGTATGCATCTGACCTTATCCAGACAAACTCTATGACGTTGAATATAATAAAGCAGTAAGCCAATTCGATGATGTTTGTCATTTGATAAGCTAGTAAAAAGTATGTTCCATATCGATAGCAAAATGCATTCATTAGTCTTAACTTTTCATCTCTATTCATGTAGTACACTGCGGATCTTATGAGTAAATAAGAAACTGACACAAGCATTCCTATGATGCAATATAGTGTTTCTCCTTTATAATAACTGTAGATTATCAAACCATTTACGGACGACGAACATGCAAAATCGAATATATGATTTTTTGTCCATTCAATTTTAATAAAGTTTAACGTTTCTAGAGTCAATAAAAGCATGTTTAGAATCAACAAATATATATTGAAGTTTCCGTAAAAGACATACATAATAACGCAGAAACTCTGAAAGCCTAGTCTTTGTCCAATCGAGTAGTCCCAGAGTTTGTAGGAATAAGCATATAGAAAGACTTCTAGCATTCCGATAGCAATAAAAAAGTAGAAATGATTATTAGTAAATATGAATATCATCAGAAAAAGAATTGTTGGCAGGCAAAATATTGCAACTAAAAAGATACTCAAAATAATTTGATTTTTTTCTCCCTGCTTCAGCCAATTTCTTATCATTTTAATTGTTCTTGATATGAAATTAAAATAACTATTTCTGTTTTCTTCTTTATCATTCGATGAAGTTGACTTTACAAGATCTTGAGGATTGTCTTCGTCATCAGTCTGCATTGGGGTTGTATTATCAATTTTTGTGAACACTTCTTGAACGGTCAAGGCTTGCGCTAGTACGTAAAAGGTCAAAACTAATGGATCTGAATAAAAAAACACTATGAGAATACTGGTGGCCAGCTGTAAAATTGATGAGTAATTAATTGAACTGATCCCGAAATAATCTCGAACTCCAAGATTTACAGCTTGAATAATTTCCGATATAATAAGTGCAGCATTGACAATATAAAATGAATAAATATAATATTTATAATATTTTGATTCTGCATTGTTACTTGTCACTAATGAAGCTACTAAAAAGATGTTTATCCACATAAGAATAGTTAATCCTATGATTCCAAGTCTCAAACTTGCCCATTTTAATCGTATATAAATTTTAATGAAATCAGTTCCGAATATTTTCATATCTTCAATATCACAAAGACACTTAGTTAGCTTCAGACTTCCCTTAGTTCCGAGAGTAGAAGACAATTTAATATGACTATAATTTATTTGGTAATCTTTTTGTTCTCCGCTTGTATTTCCGAAAAAGCATCCTCTTAATGAAGAGCCTCTGTGATCGAAGGTTGTGTACATCGGTAAGTAATCACTCTTTGGAGTCCCATACTCTATACTGCTTCCAATCAATTTATCAAGTAAAGGTGGAACACTAATACAGCCACATTTCAAAATATCTTCGAAATAATCTTCGATTTCATGAAGCATAATAATAAAATGAGGGTCATCTTCTTCCATATTGCATATATAATTTAAGAGACTTTCTGTACAGCCCAAAGCTTGATCATCAATCGTTTTTTTTATTGGAAAAATTTCGAAGTCGGTTGGGTTTTTTGAATTTTTCTTCCAATTCATAAAAACTTTTAAATTTTCAGAGTCTTTGGCATGGCATAATGCAAAAATCACGTTCTTTTTTTGTTCTTTATCGAATTTACTGCTCATATTTTCAATATCTTCTTCTTTTAAGATTGGTGATAAATCTCCTTTTGAGTCAATGTGCAACTTGAACAGGTATACTTCACTTTTTGATGAGTTACTTCCTGCTAAGATCAAGAGATACGATGAGAAGTAAAATATTTTATCTATGTATTTATCCAATTTTAAAATAGGTTCAACTTTTAGATTTGACAGAGAGAGAACTTTTAAATATCTATCCTGATGTATGAAAATCAGTTTATTATCGAGCACTATTTTCGCCTTGGATTCTTCCGTAAATTCTGACAAATCTGTAAACTGAAATTCATCTTCAGTATTGAATTTTTTTATTTCGGTTTCTAAATTATAATCAATAAGAACTGTTTCCATTTTAGATTTTTGGTTCAGTAAAAAATTAGGAAATAGTAGTGACTGAGATGTGTATGAAATCATCAAAGTGTCAACTATTGAGTTTTGAATTTTTTTAACATCATATTTGCTGAAAAACTCTGGGCTAACTGGGGACTCCTTTCCGAAAGATACATTTAGTTGTTGTACTGATTCATCATTTGATGAGTTATTATTTTTCGTTGTGTTAATATTACTTTTTATTGGTATATTATTTTTATCTAATTCTTTATCACTATTTTGTGGTATTTTTTTGTTCGGTTCCTTTTTATAAGTCGTTTCCGTTAAAGTTGTAATCGATATTTTTCTTATGTATAATTTGTTTTCAAAATTACGAATGACTTTTAATTCAACTACTGGTCCGCTTCTACAAATTTTTAAGTAAATATCATCGAAATAACTCTTGGTTTCTTTTCGAGAAATAGTAGAGTAAAAATCCTTATTATTGTTAGGAAGGAATTGATCATTTTCTGGATAAAATGATATTTGCATATTATCACAATTGATAATATATATCTTCTGTATATATTTTTTCAAATCTTTTTTGATTCCTATGTTTTTATTATCTGTTAAATTTTCTTTTCTTTTATTTTCTTCTTTTTCACTTGTAGTTGTTGAATTTTGAATAACTTCATTTCTCGAAACTATTGCTGCAATTATCATTTCATCGGTATTTATGTAAAAAATATCAGGCTCGTCTATTAATTCAATATAGTGTGTTTCAACTAACAATTCTACTTTTTTGTTCTTTAGATTTGATATTTCGGAAGGGTTTTTTAGTTCACAATTTATATTTATGTTTATATTTATTATATGGTTACTAATGCAGAAGTATATATTGATTTTAGTTTCAAAAAATATAGATTTATAACATTTTATTTCTCCAGACATCAGCATTTCTTCATTCATGGTTTTATTATTATTTGGATTTTTATATTCTAATTTGCACTCTTTTAAAAATTTATTTTCATTTAAATCCCATAATACAATGACTGACCGATTGCCTAATATCAAAATATCCTTATAAGTTGTAAATTCGAAGAATTCAAATGTTTTTAAGCTCTTTAAGATGATAACATCCGGTGTTTTATTCTTTTCTATATAAGATTTTTGGGGTTCCTCATTAATAAAATTTTGCTCTAAATCGTCTTCTTGTCTGTTGCCTTCTATTTCGACTAAGTTTTGAGCTTTTTCTATATCTGAGCTTTCTCGTGCTATAATTTCAGGTATTTTTTCTTCTATGATATTTGGTATTTTAGTTTCTTCTTGTGCACATGAATTTTGATTTTCTTTATCTTGTTTTTCTTCTTGTTCAAGTTCCAATGTAAGGATATAAATTAAAGATTTACTTAGAGAATAAATCAGGATTCTAACGTATTCTTTAGTAACCTTCATAGTAGTGTAGTCAGCTTTTTCTTCAAATTTGAAATAATCATCAAAAATCATTTTTTTGAAAATTTCTTTATAAAGTTCATCGCAATTACTTATAAGTTTATGTTTTTTTTCTAGTCTAGAAACTTTAATATTAGATTTGTAGAGCATTTCTCGACCAGAAAATGGATTATTTGGATAAATTGATTTATAATCCAATTTATTTCCTATATATTTTAAAAAATAATCATTTGATTGAATTTGTGCTTGTTTAGTTTGATTAGATAGATTTATATATTCATACATACTTTTACAATATCCTTTAATTTTGACACTTTGAGAGCGAAATCTAGAAAAATTTTGATCAAGATTTTTGGTTGAGTCAATTTCTTCTAACTTATATTTTTTTTCTTGCACAGTTTCTGAACGAAACCTATGATCTTGTAATTCGATTGCCTCATCCACGGGATTACCATCATTTTTAGGAAACAGAGCCTCTTTCAAGTCTGGTCTATTGTCCATTAAAATTATAAGAAAAAATGTCAAACTTTTAGCTAGCTAAAGTATAAATTTTTGGGAAAACACTGAATTTTACTAAGTATAGAGATCTTGGACACCCACCAAGCTATTTTAATCATTCTTATCAATTTTTCTATTTGAATCCAATAAGATTTTTTATCAATTTGAGCCTATCTTTCCTGCAAGATAGACATAGAGGAATCAACTTCATAGATCTCCTGGAAGAATCAAGCAGTCTGCTTAGTAGTAAAGAATAAAAATATTCCATTCCAATAATCCTAACTTTATGTACATACCCTAACACTTACTAAGCTTTTGAAATCGAGATCTACTATTCTCATTCCGAAATAATATTCAGAATTGATTAAATTAGGTCGAGACCTACAATTCTCATGTGGGACTTTATTCAGAGTTGATTTAATTGATTTGGGGTAAATGGTATATATTCTTAAGCTATTCTCTTGAGCTATCTTTAGAATTTGGTTTAACTTCATTATAATAAAGCTTAGATAAGAATTTATGTATTCCTGATATACTGTTTTGTGTGAGAAGATTCCAGATTCTTTTCTAAAATATTATATTATAAGATTAGAAATGATTTTAAGTATACTCTAATATAAATGCTTCTTTTTATTATATATTTGCATATAAACTTAGTGAATTATTAAGTTCCAATCCTTGATCTAAACTTAATATAATTTTTTAGTTTACAATGATTATCTATAATAGTCTATCGAAAGAAATTTGGGAAAAATATGGAAAATCTAAGCAAAATAGGGATTCAATATTTTTTCAATGAATACTCTTAATGTAGTTTTATGAGTCTGAAAATTTCAATTGGATCTCATACTTTGGTATTAATCTAATAACTACTTCAAATTATCATAGACTTCGAGATATCTTAAGAAATATATCTACCTTCAGGTATGCATATTATCATTAGAATATTCTCAGATGCTACTTACTTTTTGATTAAAACCTAAAATTTTTCATGAAATTGAATGTTTTTATTGAATTTCTACGATTATATAAAATTTTCAGAAACCTGAAATATTTTGTTCAGATCGAATGATATTTGTAAATACATTATAATAATCGATATATATGCAGATTATGAGAAGAATTGTGAGAAGAAGAAATGCGTGCTTTATAATTAGACGCTCTATCTTGATATAACTAATAATTATACAAGAATAAAGTCTTTCATAGCTTCACAGAATGAATTTCTCAGAATAAAGAATGATTATTTTAAAATATTTAACTAATAACTTTTCATTATAAAATCCTGCTTTCATTTACAATACACTAAAAGAATACTTATTATTATGAAATGCAGCTTTGTGGCTTTCAACACCTCAAAAGCTATAAATAACTTTAGAATAACTAAAATAGCATTATTTCCAGGATCAGATTTCGAAAATACAAACATTATTTTCCTCCAATATTAAATGTGAATCGTTGATTCTAATAAAATCTTAATAAAAAGTCTTACGCTCATGGATACTTGAATTACTATAAATTTAGACATATGACACTAGCCTACATGATTCTATAAAGGTTATATTAAGTATTACAAAGATCCAATTTAAAATTCTCATATAAGCTTTTTAATCGTCTTGTTTTTATAATTAAGTTGGAGTATATGATAATTTATTTAAGAAGTTATATGAAAGGCTGGAGTAATTACCAAACGCCTAAATAATTTTTCATAGACAGAGATTTATTCAATCCCTTATAAGACTAAAAAATTTCTAACTCAAAATAGAAAATGCTGTAATTTGATATATTTTCTTCTAAGTTATTACTTTATGAGATACCTTCTTCATTATATGCTCCTTCAATTCAGAAAGATTAATCTTACCGTCTCCATTTTTATCAGCCTCTCCAATGAATCTTTGTAAGTCACTCTCCGATATTGTCGGCATGTTTCTTTTGAGTTCATTTAAATCCAAGACGCCGCTTTTATCAATATCATATTCGTTGAAAGCTTTTTCAAAGTAGCCCATTTCATCTGCTATGTTCCAGTCCCTCATTGATGCAATGAACTCTGAATAATTAATCATGCCATCTTTCATGAGACTAATTCTATCATTTATATCTTGACCAATAACTGGATCGATTTTTGATTTCTTGAGTGCATCAATCATCTCTTGAGAACTAAGCATTCCATCATTGTTTTCATCTATTTGTTTGAACAAAATTGTTAGTTCTCTGTTCAATTTATCATTGAAGATAAACTTGCTAATATATGTTAAAATTGTTTTTTCAACCTGTCCTAGAGATTGGAAACGTTTCATCCTTTTAGCTTTTTCGTTAGTAAAAACATCTGATATTATATCTTTTACACCTTCAAATTTGAAAATTTCATTTTTAAGAGCATTTTCAGCAGATATTCTATCATTAGGATTTTTTTTTAGCATATCTCTAATGAGTTGTTTAATATTATCATCATAATTCATTCTATCGATTTCTTTATATAATTCTTTTTGCTTTTTAGCTATAAGAAAAGCTCTCTCGAATTTTTTTGAAGAAAGCATTAAAAAGAAAATTATCCCAGCACTCCAAACATCACATTCTTTACCATAAATTTCATCGTGCATTTCTGGCGCAGTGTATGGAGGATTTCCCATAAAATGAATAAATTTACGACTTTCATTAAGTTTTTCAGCAATTCCAAAGTCTATCACTTTAACTATATTTTTCAGTTCTCTAATTATTATTTTCTCACTACTATTCGTGTTTTCAATGTCTGTTATATTATAGTTAGTAATTAAGATATTTTCAGGTGTTAGATTTCTATGAATTATATTTTTTTTGTGACAATGATTAATTGCTAGTAATATTTGATTCAAAATGGAAATAGCATCAACTGTAGTTAATGTTTTTTCTTTAATAACTTGAAGTAAGTTCTTCCCATTAATATATTTTGATACAATATCATATGAAGTTCTAGTTTCAATTAGTTTCTTTATTTTCATTATATTTGGATGATCCACCAACATTAGGATTTCCACTTCTTCACGCAAACTTTTTTTTTCCTCATCATCAAGGCCGCTTTTGAGTAGCTGCTTTAAAGCATATTTTTTTTTATCAGTGATACAATATACTGATGAAATAGTACTAAACCTGTTTTCTTTCCAAACTTTGATGGTTCTGTAATTTTTCCGAACGTTTGTTCTTTCGATCACAGTAGTGTCTCTAGCTGCGACAGAACTATTTGTCTGGGGAGTTTGAGTTTCTTTTGATTGACTGGAGCCCATTTATAACAAAATTCCCAGTCACATTATCTAAGGTCCATTTTAATCAACCTATGGCCGAAGAAATAATAATCTAACAAGAAAAACAACTAATCAATAGTCACTAGATTATTGATTTCCTGAGTTACCGTCATTATAATCTTTTATTATTATATTATTGCTTGCTATTCGGCCTGACTTGCTACTGCCCAGATATAGAATTCTCAAAAAGACTCTCGGTAAAATTTACCTCAGAGATCATACTGAATGAATTATGTGAGACAAAGACTTTTTCGAGCTCGAACTTTTAGCTTTACCATTACAAATTATATGTAATCTAATTAGTTAAAGGCCGCTCTATCTTGATAGAACTAATAATTATAGAAGAATAAAATGATTCAATTTCTCTAAATTGATTTTCTCAGAAATAAACATTCATATTTTCAAATGGTTGAGGTATAAATTTTTATTATCAAACCCTGCTTTCATTTACAACTCAGTAAGGAAGAATTTTTCTAATGAAAGATTCCTTTTTGCCTCTCTCAACATCTTTAAAGCTATAGATAATTACATATAAGAAAAGGTAGCATTATTTAAAGGGTTAGATATGAAGACAAAGCATATCATATTTTTTGTATATTAGTGTCATTGTTTAATTATGATAAAATCTTAATTCAAAGTCTTTACCCGAATCAAACCTTTTGTATTACATAAATTTCAGAGATAAGACTGATCAGCACAATAAAAGACAAACATGATTAGATTTTATTCAATATTAAATAATATTTCAAATAATCACTAAAACAAATATATATAATTAACCTTGATTATACTTTTTTTGAATTGTTATTGAAAGTGTTGTTGAATTGATTGATTTAGAGATACTAAGTCTAAATTAGTGTTATATATACTAGAATCTCAAATATTATATTGATATATTATAGTAATCTACTATTGTGTCTTATCTTTTTGATAAGTTTGAAAAATTTTGTAAAATGATTTGAGTTTTTTTGTAATTTAGAATGCCAAATTGAATCTCAGAATATAATATTTTAAAATTCAGATATTTGCCTATAGTGGTGCACAACGCATCGTAAATTACTTTCTAATCCTTAATAAATCCTAAGGCTTTCAATTTCTAATATTTTAACAATATCATGATATAATATTCTGATAATTATGATTATTAAGTTTATGAAAACTTATTTACATATCTAAAAGTAGCTTCCAAGCTTGCATTCAATCACATGACTCAAATAGATGTGAATTTGACTTATATTTCAGTGGATAGCTTTATTATTTCGAAGTAATCAATCAAATTTCATATTCAAAAAAATCAATTATTGAAATATCACTTACTGTTTCAAAACTACTGAAGAATTATTAAGAAATGATGAGGTTTTTAAAATTTCTACTCTAAGATTACTTAACTATATTTCCCTGTTTCCCTTTCAGCATACTGATAATCTCCTCCATTTTTTTATCCATTTTAGTGTTATCATCTTGGAGATTGGATAACTTTTCATTTATAAATTTCTTAACTTTTACATCATTTTCATCAATTTTTTCTATTAAGTTATCCAGTCTCGCCTGCCATGGAGTCTGGACTTCTATTATTGATGAAGTAATATTATCAAAGCTTGCAAAGTATTTTGATGAACTGGACATAAACTTTCTCCAGAATAACAAAACCTCAACTTCATAAACAGTCTCAATCATTGATTTATAGTCAATTTGTTGAGCTTCATCTAAGAATTTTGCAAAAGTATCACTGAGAACTGCTATCAACAAATTCAGCATAACGATGACAATAAGTAAAGTTCCCATAGTAAACATTATATATTCCAGATAATTATTTTCTCCATGTTCAAATCCTCCCATAGACTGATCGATGGCAGCAGTCCAAAAGCTTTGAAAATCATCTGAGGATGTTTCAACCATCTTCAGCAGCCCATAAGACAGTGTGAAAAATACAAAAATGATCAGAAATGGAATTATATCAACGATACACTTGAGGATAAGCCGCACATAGAATCTGGTTTTATCAAAAGCTCGAAACCCGAGAAGGGCTTTTATGATATTGAGTAATACAAAGACCCAATTTAAAATTCTCATATAAGCCTTTTGATCTTCTTCTTTCAATAACTTAAGTTGGCCAGTTTCATACATGAAGATCCAAAAGACTGATATAACATAGCGCAGAATATCTAATGTATTCCAATTTATCATTAATTTCAGTATGTCTTCAAAGAAACTTTTGTATGCATCTGACCTTATCCAGACAAACTCTATGACGTTGAATATAATAAAGCAGTAAGCCAATTCGATGATGTTTGTCATTTGATAAGCGAGTAAAAAGTATGTTCCGTATCTATAGCAAAATGCATTCATAAGTCTTAACTTTTCATTTGTATTCATGTAGAAAGTTGCTGATCTTATAAGTAAATAAGAAATCGAGATTACCATTCCTATGATGCAGTGAATTTTTTCTTCTTTGAAAATACTGTAGATTATCAAACCATTTACGGACAACGAACATGCGAAATCAAATAAGTGATTCTTTGACCATTCAGTTAAAACAAAGACAATCGTTTCTATAGCTAATAAGAGCATGTTTAAAAAGAACAAATAAATGTTGAAGTCGCCATAAAAGACAAACATAATGACGCAGAAACTCTGAAAACCTAGTCTTTGCCCAATTGAAAAGTCCCCGAGAGTGGAGGAATAAGCATAAATCAGTACTTCGAAGGCTCCTATCACAATAAAAAAATAGATATGATGGCTTGTAAATATGAATACAACCAAAAAAAGTAACATGGGTAAGCAAAAAACTCCCACCAAAAGAATGCTTAAAATAATATAATTTTCTTTTCCTTGTTTAAGCCAGTTTCGTAAACTGATTAATAAATTCTTAAACCAGGATGAATTATCACTATTGTTTGCTTGATTTTCATTAACGTTACTTTTGGGACTATTATTGACTTGGCCTTTCGATGAAGTCGATTTTTCGAATTCTTGAGAAGAGTCCTTATCATCTGCTTGTACTTGGCTTGAATTATCTACTTTTGTGAATACTTCTTGAACAGTTAAGGCCTGTGTTAGGACATAAAAGACCAAAACTAGTGAGTCTGAATAAACAAAGACGATGAAAATACTGGTGAGCAGCTGCAAAATTGATGAGTAATTAATTGAACTGATTCCGAAATAATCTCGAAGTCCGAGATTTACAGCCTGAATAATTTCTGAAGTAATAAGAACAGCATTGACAACATAAAATGAATAGATATAATATTGATAGTATTCTGGTTCTGAATTGTAATTCGTCACCAATGAAGCTACTAAAAAGATGTTTATCCACATAAGAATAGTTAATCCTATGATTCCAAGTCTCAAACTTGCCCATTTGAAGCGTATATAAATTTTTATGAATTCAGTCCCGAATATATTCATATCCTCAATATCACAAAGACACTTTGTTAGTTTCAGGCTCTCTGGAGTTCCGAGAGTAGATGATAATTTAATATGACTAAATTTTATTTGATAATCTTTTTGTTCTCCATTTCTATTTCCAAAAAAGCATCCTCTCAATGAAGAACCTCTATGATCGAATGTTGTGTACATCGGCAAGTTATCGCTATTTGGAGTTCCATACTCTATACTGCTTCCAATCAATTTATCAAGTAAAGGTGGAACACTTTTACAGCCGCAATTCAAAATATCTTCGAAATAATCTTCGATTTCATGAAGCATAATAATAAAATGAGGGTCATCTTCTTCCATATTGCAAATATAATTTAAGAGGGTTTCTGTACAGCCTAAAGCCTGATCATCAATCGTTTTTTTTATTGGAAATTTTTCGAAGTTTGGTGAATTAATTTTTTTCTTCCAATTGATAAGAGTGTTTAAATTTAATGGGTCTTTTGCATGGCAAAATGCAAAAATCAGACTCTTTTTTTGTTCTGTATCGAATTTACCACTCATGTTCAATATATCTTCTTCTTTTAGGATTGGAGATAAATCTCCTTTTGAGTCGATGTGTAACTTAAAGAGGTAAACTTCACTTTTCGATGAATTACTTCCTGCTACGATCAAGAGATACGAGGAATAATAAAATATTTTATCAATACATTTATCAAGTTTTAAAATAGGCTCAACTTTCATATTTGACAGAGAGAGAACTTTTAAATATCTATCTTGATATATGAAAATAAGTTTGTTATCTAGAAATATTTTCGCATCGTAATCACTCAAAAATTCTGACAAATCCGTAAATTGAAATTCATCTTCAGTATTGAATTTTTTTATTTCGGTTTCTAAATTATAATCAATCAAAATGGTTTCCGTTTTAGATTTTTGATTTAGTAAAAAATTAGTAAATAGCAGTGATTTAGGTGTATATGAAACCATCAAAGTGTCAACTATTGAATTATTAAATTTTTTCACATCATATTTGCGGAAAAACTCTGGGTTAACTGGTGACTCATTTCCGAAAGTAACTTCTAGATATTGTACTGATTCATTACTTGAGGAATTATTCTTCTTCTTAGTGTTAAGGTCATTTATTATATATATTTTTCTTGTAGTGGATTGATCATCATTATTTTGTGCCATTTTCTTGTCTGCCTCAATTTTATCAATATTTTGCATAAAAGGTGTAATTGATATTTTTCTTATATATAATCGGTTATTAAAATTACGAATGACTTTCAATTCTACTACTTGAGCATTTCTACAAATTTTAAAGTAAATATCATCGTAATAACTCAAGTTATCACTTCTAGAAATAACGGAGTAAATATCCTTGAAATAGTTATCATAGATAGGAAGGGAGAGCATATTTTTAGGATAAAATGATCCTTGCATATTATCACAGTTTATTATGTATATTTTATTTATATATTTCTTGGTTTCTTTATTATTTTCTATCTTTTTGTTATCTTTCAAATTTTCTTGATTTTTATTGTCTTCTATTTTTATTGAGCTTTTTGAATTTTCAACATAGTCTTTCTTTGATATTATTGCAGCTATAATCATTTCATCAGTATTTATGTAGACGATATCAGGTTCATTTATTAATTCAATAAAGTGTGTTTCAACTAAAAATTCTACTTTATTATTTTTTGGATTTTCTGATCCACATGGATAAGGAACTTTTAAATTTTTTGGTTCACAATTTATATTTATGTTTATATTTATTATATATTGCCCAAGACAGAAGTATATATTGATTCTAGTTTCAAAAATTATAGATTTATAGTACTTTATTTCTTCAGGCTTCAGTATTTTATCCAAATCTATCTGATTGCCATTTGGATTTTTATATTCTATTTTCCATTCTCTTAACAATTTATTGTTGAATAAATCCCATAATACAATGACTAACCGATTTCCTGCTATCAAAATATTTTTATAATACGTAAATTCAAAGAATTCAAAATTTTTTAACTCTTTTAAGATAATAATATCCGGTTTTTTAGTATTTTCGATTTCAGATTTTGGAGGTTCACTACCTAAATTGTCATCTATATCATCTTCTTCTCTGTTAGCATCGATTTCGCTTAAGTTTTTGGCTGCTTCTATATCTGGCTTTTCTCCTGTTACAATTTCAGTATTTTCTGCTTCTATAATTTTTGGGATTTTACTTTCTTCTTGGGCAGATGACTTTTCATTTTCTTCTACTTCATCTTGATTGAAATTCACTGTTAGAATATAAATCAAACTTTTATTTCGAGAATGAATAAGGATTCTAACGAAGTCTTTAGTAACTTTCATAGCAGTATGGTCAGCATCTACTTCTAATTTGAAATAATCATCAAAAATCATTTTTTTGAAAATTTCTTTATAAAGTTCATCACAATTACTTGAAAGTTTATGTTTTTTTTCTTGTCTTGAAACTTTGATATTAGCTCTGAACAGCATTTCTCGACCCGAGGGTGGTAGCTTTGAATATATTGGTTCCAGTGAAATCAAATTTTTTTCTTTAGATTCGAAATAAGTATTTGTTTTATCTATATTTTCTTCTTTATTTTCATTAGATGGATACATAAAATCTAATTCATTTTTTGCCTTGATGTCAGAGTTTTTATTATCGGTAATATTTTTTTTTTCTTGTTCTTCCACACTTTGAGAGCGTAATCTTAAATCTTTTAGTTCTATTTGTTGTTCAAACTCAGGTTTACTATCTTTTTTAGAAAACAGAGTTGCTTTTAAGTCTTGCCCAGTGTCCATTAAAAGTATAAGGAAAAATGTGAAATTTTAACTAGCTAAAAGTATATATTTTTGGGTGAAAAATGAATTTCGCTAATTAGTGGAATTTTTGAAACATTTTACTCTCATCCTTTTCGATTTTTTGTTGAATCTAATCAAACTTTAATTTTAGTTGAATTCATTATCCCTGAAAGGCACAAAAAATAGATTTATAGATATCCTTGAAGGAGATTGATTATTTTTGTGATTACTTAATAATGATAGTAGTCTTCTTTGTACTCCAGAAATACAAAATTCCATATGAACCCTAAATTATATAAGTAATTCCTAAAGCTATCGATCTTTGAGATCAATAACTAAAGTTATCTTTGCAGGAGTAAATTCAGAGTCGATTTGGTTAACTTTTGGCTTATAGTAAATATTCTAAGGTTATTCATCTGAGAAATCTTTTAGAATTACTTAGCCTCGTCATATTAAAGCTTAGCTTAGAATTTGTACTCTTAATTAGTGTAGTTTTGTATGCGAAAACTCTGGATTATTTCTTAAATATGATTAAATTATAAAGATTGGATGTTTATTAAATATCCTCATATAAATACTTCTTTATATTATTGATAGCACATCTAGTTAGAAATGAGTTACTTAGAATGATGTAAATTCATAGAATACTTTAATTGTTTTTATTATCTATGATACTGTATTGAAAATTAGAGGAAAATATGGAAAATATATGCAGTATATGTAATGTATTTATATAAATTTAATTACAGAATAGTTTTATATATAGTTTATGAGACTATAATTACAGAATAACTTTATAAATAGTTTATGAGTCTGATTTTCTTGTTGAAATTAACTTTATCATATAAAAAGAACTTGCTTAGTAAATTATAATTCTTTCTTGTATATTTAAACTAGATTAAACATTTATTAATGAATAATCATGAGAACAGTATAAAATAAGGGAAATTTCTATATCAAGAATGCATAAACTATATGAGTTTCTTTTCTATTGAAAGAATTTTAAGAGAGTAGTTTAAGCTAACTATGTTAAAAGTTTTCTAATTGGATCTAATACTTTGTTTATAATTTCTAATTTCATTCTTCATCAGATCATAATATTCAAGGCTTTTTAAAAAAAAATAAGTGCCTTCAGATATGCAAGCCCCATCTAATTCCATTATTTGAGCATGATATAGTATATCATAATGTCCTGACCTTCGAATAACCATAATTTTTATTTGTTCGTCTCTCGATTCTTCAGGAAACTTCTGAATAGAAAACCTTTCTTTATCTAAAAACATAAACTGTGTCACTTGGATATCTAAAGTTTTCGGAAGAAAAACAAGGCTAAGGTCTCCTCCTTCTTTATCCATTTCAAGTATATCATTCACAAAGTAATCTACTCCGTCTAAAAACATAAAACTATAGTCTTCGTGATCCTTGTTTTTAAGAAGTTCAGTCATCGTCAATAGCCTTGAAACCCTAACCAAGTTCAAGTCAAACTGCCGATTTTGAGTCAGTTTTAAAGCTTCATCAAACACTTCGCATCCTTGACTGTTATTTTTCATGTTTATAAACTTTTCAGTGACTTTCAAAACTTCAGATTGAGCCTCAAGGTAACTATTTTCAACATCTTCCGTGATAAGGTTTTCGATTTTTTGTTTGAAGAAATGAAGAAGTGAGACTGAGTTGTAGTTCTTACATATTTCAAGGAAATAAGTTGAGATGACAGCTCTGAAATAACAGTTTCCATCACCTCTACTTTTTTTCCATCCGATTACGCATTCATCTCTTGAGATTGTATGTACGTTTAACTGAAAATTTTGATTGTAAGGGTATAGAGACTTCATTTGTTCAATGGGCAACCAGAATTTGCTGATTGTTTCTGGATATGCATCTGGATCTTCTTCTTGGCCTATAGTTATAATATATACTCCTTCCATTTCAATGATCAGCTATTTATAACTTTAGTTTTATTCACTTTATCATAATATATAGAATAAATGTAAGGATTCTTATCATCAGCTTTATACCATTTTTATAATGAAAATTTAGTCTCTTATGCATTAAACCTTATTAATTAAAATACTCTAACGCAGATCTTATTTCACTATTTTCAACTAATCACTTTAGCATATTCTAATTTTCACCTATTTGAAAACCCCATCAAATAAAATGTTTAATTTAAAATTTTTGATGCGTTGCTGTTGCGATCATCAAGGCCAAAACGAAGAAGAAAAGCAAGAAAAAGCCCGATCATCCAAAAGAGACAAGCCTTCTCTAAAGCCTTCAAGTCAAATACAAAAAACAAAGTTAGACCAACTTCCCAAGGAAGATCCAATAATCCCTGCCCCAAGTCCCGTCATAATCCAAGAGACCCAATCATTTCCCAAGTTAAAACTTCGAATAGTTGAAAGTTCAGTGATCCCAGTAGGAACTCTACTGACAATCAACGGTTTCGGACTTGAAAACTCTCGACGAAACAAGCAAGACTTCAAAGTTTTCATAGGGAACATACTTGAAGATAAGGGAGAAGTGATAAACGATTTCATGATAGCTGAAGAAAGCCTGGGAATGGGCAAGCAGCATTTATTAATAAAGTTTGCTCAAACAACTAACAAATACACCATTACTGACCTGGGCGACGGAACTGGAACTTTTGTAAAGATTTCGACTGACTTGGTCTTGAAGGAAGGTTTTATCATATCTTTCGGGAATTCTCATATGAAAGTTGAAGCCGTTTCCCCTAAACTCATTCTTAAGTTCTTGGAAGGACCGAAAATTAATGAAGAATTTATTTTTACCCCACAGGATGAACAGATTATTATTGGGAGGATGAATGACTGTAGAATCAGGTTTGAAGATACTAACTTATCGAGGTATCAGTGCAATATCAAATTTCAGGAAGAAAGGGGATGGGCATTGAAGGATGGAGTCGGAAATAAGAATTCGACTAATGGCACTTGGATTTATGTTGAAGAGGAATTTGAGATTACTGATAAAATGATGTTTAAGGCAGGAAAAACTTTATTTGAAGCAACTCTTGGGGATTGATTGAGAGGTATCGTTATTTTAATGATTTTTATTTAGGATTATCGGATAACGTGATAGGAAGAGTTATTTTTATAGAAATAGTCTATGATTTGTGTATTAAGAATATAAGAACTTTGAATGTTATTGAATTAAACACTATTGATTTATAATAAATTTGTATGTTATATGTGAATTAATATATTTACAATTAAAGTATTATCACTCTTGATAAAATTAAATTATCAAAGCTTAATTGCTCACATATGGTAGAGTAAGGAACAAAAAAAAATATGGCCAATCGAAGGATATTACCAATATTTATATCATGCTCAAATAATGGAATAAGACGGGGCTTACATGTCTGAAGTTACTTATTTTCTATCTAGAAACCTTGAATACTATGATTTGTTGAAGAATGAAATAGAAATTAAATCATAGTTTGAGATGTAATAGAGATTAATTTTTACTTAGATTTTCTCAATTGCTACTATAAAAGCCTAAGAGAATACTCGTGAATTATACCTCAATTCTTTTATCTATCCTAAAACTTTCAGCTTTTCACTCTTTATATTTTTTTTAATAAAATTCTCTAGCCATATTAAGATGCTTAGACTCATATATAATTATAAAAATAATTTTTTTTGTATCCTAGACCATATCATATTAAGGTATATCTATTATAATTAAAGATTCAAGATAACTGTTTACTATGCAAATATGTTTGCTGATGAAAACTTTAATAAGCTAAACTTAAATCTCTATAACCTCTTACACTAAACTAAAAAAAACTTGAAACAACTATTCCAAAATAATTTCAAATGATCACAGCAATGAGAAAAACTCTGACAACCCCAAGCATAGACCAAGATTCAGAGACAAAGCCAACCCAGATGCAAGCAACAGAAAAAAATTGCGATTTATCCCAAAGTCAACTTCAATACAGCGGGAGCCGTCGTTTTATCCTAACCCAAATAAGCGAGGCGGAAAAGACGCGAACTTCTGAATTAGTTTTCAAAATGTGGACAGTGATCCACCCGAACTCTCGACTAAAAAGAACATGGGACCTGATTCTTATTTTCCTTCTTCTCTACGTCGCACTGATCATGCCCTACCGAATCGCTTTCATCGAAGGAAAAGATTTCGACGACTGGTGGTGGTTGGACAACGTGATAAACTTCCTGTTCTTCTGCGATTTCTTAATCAACTGTCTTTCCGCCTACTACGACGAAAACGACCGACTTATCTTCAGCAACAAGAAAATTTTTCTAAACTATTTAAAAGGCTGGCTGCTTATCGACCTGATCAGTTGTCTTCCATTCGACCAGTTCCTCGAGTCTGATAAAAACTCCGCAAAGTACAACAGTCTTCTTCGTCTTTTTCGCCTGCCGAGACTTTACCGGCTAGTCCGTATTTCCAAGATATTCAAATTGATGCAGCAGTACAGAAACAGTGATTTTTTACAGAAGTTGCAGGATTTCGTGAATATCAAGCAAAGTGTCGCTAGACTTATCGGAGTCTTTTTTTCAGTTTTAGCTTCGATTCATATTTTCGCTTGTTTCTGGGCTTTTGTGCCGAAACTTGAAGGATACGAATTGAAGACCTGGGTGATGAAAGGCGGTTTTTATGATAATGATCAGTATATTTTATCGATTTATTGGTGCATTGTTACCTTCTCGACTGTCGGGTACGGCGACATCACTCCTGGCACGACATTCGAAATAATCATCACGATTTTCTGGATGATCTTCGGAATCTGCTTCTATTCCTTCATCATCGGCAGTTTAGCTTCCATCTTGAGCAGCTTAGAAACCAAGTAACTTTTAATTAGAGAAACTATTTTAGTGAAAAAACTCGCAGCGATTGATGAGTTCAGCAAAGAAACCAACTTGAACAAAGACCTGAAGATAAAAATTCGGACTTTCGTCAAGTCTTCTGCAGAGTTCGAAGGTTTTCGCTGGTCAGATAAAAAGTCAGTTTTTTTCGAACTTCCGAAGAACTTGAGATATGAAATCGCGCAAGTCATGCATAAAGGTTCAGCGAATTTTTTGAACTTTTTCAAATACAGGAACTCGACTTTCATTTCTTCCGTTGTTCCTTTCTTGTCGCATAAAATCGTTGCAAAGGAAAAGTTTATTTATCAGACTGGCGACTATGCTGATGAGATCTACTTTTTGCTTAGAGGGAAAATTTTAATCATTTCTCAAGATGAACCTCCGGAACTCGCGATTTTGAATATGCTGCCTGGAGGATGCTTTGGAGATGTTGAGGTTGTGAAAAAGATTGATAGGGTCTTTGGAGTTAAGACTGAAGCTAAGTGCAGCTTGCTTATCATGAATTATGAACTGCTTGAGTTTATTCAGGATAATTTCAAGTCAGTTTGGAATGAACTTGTCAGTCAGGCTCATCAGAATGATTTGATTTTGCAGAGTTTAAATAGAAATGCTAGAATTATTTCATGCTCGGGAATACCTAGTTTGAAGAGTTTGAAAGATATTAATGTCTTTGCTGAAACACTGGCAAAAGATGAGTTCAATGAAGCTCCTCCTGTCGAACTGCTAACCGACTCAGCTGATGAAATAGTTCAAGAAAGTATGGAGAAGATTCAGGCATGTTTAGTATCAATCAACAAGGATTCTGAGTCTATCAACAAAATACTCAATGAAGTCATAGAAAGACTCAAGCCAAGGCCTATCAGTCAGGTTTCTTCTTTCACACTTTTAACGATTGACCATGACCTGCCTTAAATAAATATGAGTAAACCGAAGTTTTTGCCTCCACTTCGAATTAGCTGCGGTCACCAGTTTACACTTGCGGTTACTGATATCGGTGAATTATTCGCTTGGGGGGATAACAAAAATGCTAAACTTGCCTTAGACATAGGTCCTGAGATTGTCTGGAGACCTACGAAAGTTCCAATAAAAGACTATGTCGGTCCTGTTCATGAAGTAGCCTCAGGTTCTGAGTTTTCTTTATGCATCGTCGTTGATGATTCATCAAAAGAATCAGGCACTTTACTCGCTTGGGGAGTAAGCAACTACGGACAAGCGGGAGAAGAAGCCGAAGTTCGAACTCCATCCCCATTGAGTTTAAGTCTTTCTTCTGGAGATAAACCTGCCAGAGTTGCCTGTGGAAACGATTTCGCAGCTTGTATATCGGAAAACGGAAGACTTTTCACATGGGGACGTGGAAATTATGGAAACTTGGGTCATGGAAATACTGATCATTTGTCCAGGCCTACACTTGTTTCTACTCTTGCTGATCAAGTGGTTTTAGTTGTGGCTTGTGGCGCGAAACATACACTGGCAGTTACTAATACTTTTAAAGTATATTCTTGGGGAAGTGGAGCGCACGGCCGACTGGGCCACGGAGACACATCGGGTTCCTCATCTCCAAGGCTGATCCAATCCCTTTCAAACGAGAACATAATGAGCGTCTCAGCAGGTGACTCTCATTCCTCATCAGTGAGCACTTTAGGTTCAGTCTTCACCTGGGGGTGCGGTTCTCACGGGAGACTCGGCCAAGGAAGTGATTCAAACTACTACATTCCGACAGAAGTTTCCTCTCTAAAAGGCAAGCGAATGTACATGTCAGCCTGCGGCTTCCGTCACACTCTTTCTCTTTCAATTCACGGCGAGGTCTTCGCCTGGGGAGGCAGCAACTACGGAGTCCTCGGGCTTTTCGACTTGAAAGAAACGCGAAACATGCTGATTCCCCTGAAGGTCCAGCATTTAGACGGTAAAAAAGTTAACCAAATCGCTTGCGGGACCTGGCACTCCGTCGCAATCACCTCCGCTGGAGAGATCTGGACTTGGGGATATCATGGCCATGGAAGACTCGGCCTGGGAAGCGAAACTCGAGTGGATCAGCCTTTTCCTAAACAAATCTCGAGTTCTTTTATTTATGGGATCACGGGAGGCATGAGAATAGTTGAAAGAATCGCTCAGGTCACTGGAAGTAAAAAACTTGCACCTGTTGCAGGCGACCCTTGGAAGATCGTTCAAGTCGAAGTTGGGTCTCAGTTTTCTGTCGCTTTGACTAAGGCTGGCACTCTGTGGGTCTGGGGAGAAGGGCAACATGGAGCTTTGGGAACTGGAAGTGTTGAAGATCAGCCTGTACCTATCATATGTGGCGGACTTAATAATGTCACCATCCAAGAAGTGGCTTGCGGTGGTCAACACGTCCTCGCGATAAGTTCATCTGAAGTCTTCAGTTGGGGAAGTGGTAAATTCGGTCAATTAGGTTGCGGTATAATTTCAAGTTGTCCAGTTCCCAAGTCAATAACCCTTCTTCAAGGTAAAAACATCGTGAGCGGTAGCTGCGGAGAAGACTATTCCTCAGTTCTAACTGAAACCGGAGAAGTATTCACCTTCGGCAACGGAGACTCCGGCAAACTAGGCCACGGTAACGAAAACAATCAAATATTTCCAAAGTTAGTGCAAGACCTGGTCAACATCAAGTCTCTTTCCGCAGGCGTAAGTCACTTAGCCTGTCTCGACCGAGAAGGCAGCGTCTTCACCTGCGGAGCCGGGTACTTCGGAAGACTCGCGAACGGTTCTAACGAAAATCTAAACAAATTCCTCAGAATCCACTCAAAAGGTCTTCGAAAGTACTCCTCAGTTTCCTGCGGTGCTTACCACACATTACTCCTCGATGAAGACGGTCTTTTATTCGCTGCTGGCAAAAAAGAACTAGTTTTCAGCAAGTTCGACGAACATGAACCGAAAGTTCTGAATTTTTTTCAAGATTTTAAAATTTTCCTCATCTGTGCTGCTGAAGAACACTCTGTCGTCGTCGCTAACAATGGAGATGCCTTCGCCTGGGGAATGAACAAATATGGAAAAGTTGGAAATGGCAGCGAGTCTCATCATTTCAATCAACCTCAAAAAATCAACCTGCCCAGCGGGTTGTTGATGGTGAAAGCCCGGCTTAATCACAACCTCGCACTTATCAGCACTGGCGAAATCTACGTCTGGGGATGTGGAAGTGCAGGAAGACTAGGCACTGGAAATTTCAACAACCTTAAAAAACCTACTTTGTTGCAAACAAGGTGGACTGTTTTAGCTGATAAGGCAGGGAATAAAGAAGAGGAAGCCAATGCTTTGGACTTGATACTTTCACAGCTGGAGACTGGGGTTAGACTTACTAGTTTAAAAGAAGTCATTCTTGTACTTCAGACGGAAGAACGTGAGTCTCAAATTTCTGAACTTGTCAAAAGTCAGGACTTGCTTCTTGATAGGTTTAGTGAAATGCTGGGAAATTTGGAAAAATGTAAAAAATTTGAAGATAGCTGCACTGCTCTTGTTAATGAATTCGAAGCTATGGTCTTGCAGCGTGCTTTCGAACTTAGGTTACCGCAGATGGACTATCTTAAGGTCTTTGTTCCTCCGTATTTAGCTGGAAAACAAGCGGTTTTAGAAAGGATGTTTTGGATTCTTCAACAACAACCTTGTTACTTGTCGAAACTTGTTGTTGTCATGCAGATTCGAGGTGCTAGGGACCTCGCTGGAACGATTTCGGGAGTTAGGAGAATTTTTTCTTCTTTTGGAAATTCGGAGAAATCTAGAGAGGCTTTGCTGTTTCTTAGTCTTTGTAAAGAGGTTATTACTTCTGAGATTGAGTCTGTTGAACGGATTGATGAGATTTTTAGTTCAGGGATTTGTTTGACTGGTCAATTTTTATTAACTTTTTTCAGCAGAGAAAACGGAAGCGATCTTTTCGATAGAATCTTACTAAAGCCAGTGAGTGATACCCTCGAAGCGATTCAAGTCCTAGGTCCATCAAGTTTTATGCTTGAAGGCAAAGGCTATTCAGGCTCCGCATCCAGATCCAATGCAGCAAGTGCTTCAAAGACTCAAGGCAAAGTGAATCTAGAGGATTGCATTGTATATTTAACCCGATCAACAAGGCCATTCATCGAAAACTTTAAAGGTTTTCCTGCTGTTCTGCCGAATAGCGTAAAAATTCTCATCAAACACGCATATTCGAGAATGGTGCAAAAGGCCTGGCTTAAAGAAGGTGAAAACGTTAGCCTGAAGGATAAGATGTATGAAGCTCTTCTTAGGTTGTTGATCAATCAACTCATGATTCCTGCTATTGTCACTCCTGAGAATGAAGGACTTGTCAAAAGACAACTCGATCCTGATGAAAGGGAAGTTTTTGCACTTTTAGCGGATTTGATTAAGAAAACTGTCAAGAACTCGGCATATGCTGGAGATAAGTTTAGTGATTTGAATGAATTTATTCGAGTTTCACATGCTGGACTTGTTCATGCTATTGAAACTTGTATTGGGGTAGAGGACTCTTTGAGTGTTGATCTGGTTGTCTCTATCTTCTGTTCACATCTCTCAAAATCCGATTCATTCATCCATTTTCCAGTGAACGACATGATTCACGTTCTTGTGATGCTAATAAAATACCGTAAATCAATCGAATTAACAGGGAGAGACGAGCTCTTCGATCTTCTCGATTCAATAAGTGAAATCGGTTCAGTGGTCTCAAACACTTTAGAAAACTTTAAAATGAATATAAAACTTCAAAACTCTTTCCTAGTTTCAGGTCAAGTAGCAGTTTGTTCTCTCTGTGGTGTTCCAATGCCAGCAGAAATTGCAGTGATAGGTGAAAGCAAAGAAACCATCGTGAAAACAATAAAAATAGACAACAGTGGATTTGTCGAAATCCTTGAAAACGCATTTCGAAAGATCCCTGCCTTTGCAAGTGGTTCTTTAGAAGAAGTTTCAGAGAATCTACGCAAATTGACTGAAGTGATGATAAGCGTAACTATCAGGTAGGGAGCGAACCCGAACTACAAACTTTTATTTGACTTGAGACAAGCAGATGAAAGAATAAATGACTTAATCGCCCGGAACTACTCTTTGGACTACGTCTTATTCGAACTTTCAAAAAGAATCTCAGAAAGGCACCATCATAGAAATTATCTTCAAAAACTCAAAGAAGGAGTTCATTTCATCGAAGACGCTCAGTCAGAATACTTAGAATTTTTAATGAATAAAAAAAAAGACCTGGAAACTTGCATTGAAAATGTAAAACTTTTCAAAACTTGTCTTAATCCTACACAAAAACAAATGAAGGATATGGCGTTTTTTAAACTACAGAAAAAACATGAACAGAACTTGAAAAATAAGGATATTTCTGAATTGCCCCCTGATGTCAAACATCAGATTGTAGGGGATGTCAGGGTTGATGTGCTGCAGAAATATTCAGTAATTGAAAGACTTGCACATGGATTTAAGAGCAATATTTCTAGAGATCTTTGGCTTCATTTCAGTAATGATCGAAGGTTTGGGTGGAAATTTGAGGTTATTTATGTCAGGGGAAAGACTAAGGATATGATTGGAAGTTTTAGTTTAAACAATCAGGAGTTTATTGATATTAAAAGAACTGCTAATTCAGAGGCGAGACTAGAGGTGCCTGGAGTTGGAACTTTTAAACTCGGACCTTTTGTGTTGTTTATTAATTCAAGGATAAGGGAGCAAGTAGTGTAATGAGAAAATGATTTTTTTATTAACATATTCATTTAGTTATAATTGAAGAGTGATGATATTTCATCATTTTTTTTTTGGAGATAATAAATGATTTTGAATAAGGTATGAACTAAAAATAATAGATCTTTATAAAGCAAATGCTTTATTTTTGAATTATGGAGAAATTCATTTAATTGTTATAGTTATAACCTTGAATCTGTATTCTAATTACTTATAGTTTAGGCTCAAACTAAAAAATCAAGGCTGCTGATTTTTTAAGGTTAGAATATTCTTTATACCTGTAAAAGGTATTGAAACGAAGATCTAAGAGTTTATATTAAAATTTCATGTGAGTTCCTTTAAAATTTTGCTGTTAAACTATATTGATTAGAGGATTAATTAAATATACCTTAAGATTATGTAAGGATTATGGTATTCAATACAGAATGATGATAAACTGTATAAAGAATAATTTTGAGATTAGAAAATTATAATTTGGTCATTTTATTCATATGTATATATTGATTATAAACTTCTTCGCTAAGTGATAATACTCAAGATCAACTCACATTCTCAACATGATAAACATTTAATTGAAGTTGAATAAAATCATTACTCGCTATTTACAAGTAGACTTAAGACTATTAATACAAAATTTAAAATTTCTTATAAACTTGATACCTCAAAGTTTAAAATATCAAAGCTTCTTCCATATTTAAAGTAAAAAGTCAGTAGTAGTAAGTCCAATAAATATGGTACTTGCTTTATTCGCTTTTTTGTCTTTGGTTGAAGGCTGGACTTGGGATGAAGGACATTTCGGTCGTTGTGGCCACCAAAACAAGTTGAAAGACTTTAACTTCGAATTTTTAAATCAAAGTTTTTATCAGGTTGCTCGAACCAAACAGGCCCCATTTGCAGTAGGTGATTGCAACAGGTCTAACAATACGAGACTGGATCAAAATACCTACAAGTTAAATTTATATTTCCAGATAAGTGGTCAGCATGCAAGTAGCAGTCTAGATTTGATATTTGCAAGCCAGCCAGGAAGATTTGGAAGCTTTGTTGCAAAATTTGGAGAGCAAATATTTCACGCTAACATTATCCTTTCTGATTTCCAAACATACTTCTTAGTGTATATTTGTGATTCTGAAAAAGAAAACAGAAGAGATTACTTTGAGGTAATATCGACTTCTCCTAACTTTGACTATCTTCCATATTTACAACTTGGTTATGATAGAGGATTTACCTTCGATGATTTTTATTTCCCTATTCATGATGTAGGCTTTTGCATTTAATTAGGCAATTATTAGGATATTTTAGTTCTTATTATATGTTTTCATTTCTATCTATGGAATTTAGATGATTAATTAGATAGTCAATCTAATATCATCAGATTCATTACATTTTAAGAGCTTAAGCAGCCTTTTGTTCACTTAAACTCTTTAGGTATTGAGAAAGATTTATGAAATTATTAATATGGTTTTCTCTTACTTAATCATAAAATATGCAGTATTTCATCAAGAATACTTTAAAAGTTTAACCTGGAAGAAATTTCAATAAAACTTTCCAATATCTGATAAACTCAAGTAATAAATAATCAAACTGCTCCACTTTAATGTTTGTAAACATTAATCCCCAATTTCTTTATCTATAATTACTTTAATAAGTTAAATCTCCTTGAATGTTCTTGCAGACTAATTGCTAAAAATACTATGAAATTCTAAGTGTGGACAATTTTATGGATGTGATTAACTTAATAATGCACAAAGAGATCCCTTTCTGTGACATGAACTGTTGTTTCAGTCCCGGCCAATGCACTGATTCAGGTGAAATCTCTATAAACAACTCCAACTACCACAAAATCTGCAAAATTCATCTTCTAAAGCTCTCCTGCTCTTCAATAAGCTGCGGATACTGTTCAAGTAAAATAAAAGTAATAAGCTCCAGCATTCAAGAAGCCTTATCCAAACTAAAATCAAAAACGATTTCCTTTCAAATCTCTTCTAAAATTTCTACATTCCCAAGTCCAATCTCCACAAAACCCCCTCCAGAACTAAACCACTTAGAAGCCCCTTCAACAAATTATCAAATTCTAGAAAATCTTCCAAAAACATCATCAAAAAATCAACTCCTTCCAAAAATTGAAAGAATTTCAAACGAGATTTTTTTATCAAATCTAAAAACTTTTAAAAGCAGTGAAGATGACTTGAATCAAAACATATTCACGAAGAATGATGACTTTAAGGTTACTTTGCCTGAAGAGAATAGAAGAAAAGTTTTGAATTATTCTGAAAAGGTTAAAAATTGTGATTTTGAAGACTTTAGCAATACTCGAAGAGTGTCTGAGAATAGTCTTGGATGCTTGATTCAAGTTGAATACTGCAACTATTCATTGAAGAATGATATAATCCTCTGGAAAGAAGTTTACCGTAACAAGGGTGAATGTTTTAACTGCGGATTAGAAATTTATGGTTTAACAGGAAATTCTTTTGAAGAAGATTCTCAGGTGAGATGTTTTAACGATGCTCTGAAAAGAAATCGAATTATTTTAAAAACTGAAAAAATCAGTGAAAAATGTGATTCTTGTCATGAAAATGCTCAAGATCTTGCAATTTTTCCTTGTTTTCACTCAGCGTGTCTCAAGTGTTTGAAGACCGGCTGTAAGACCTGCAACCCTGGAGGGGTAAGATCTCTTTGCACATCCTGCAATGAAATGAAAATCCTTTGCATTTCTTCAATGAAACAACAGAAGTGCCCAGAAGCACCTCCTTTAAGAATGTGTTTCGACTGCTTAGAAGTGAAGATGTTAAGTTACCCTCCAGTCCAATCACAAAAGTTTCTAAGTGAAAACCGAGAAACTCCATCATGCAGTAGAAAAGCTTCTTTAAGCTCGTTGAACTCATCTGAAGTGACCCAGAATGACGAAAAAAAGAATATTTTAGAGGCAAGAGCCCTTCCTTGTGGTCATTCTGTCTGTTCCAATTGTTTCAAGTTAAAACCTCCTTGCTTTCTCTGCATGACTCATTCTTCATTTAAAACAATCTGCGAAGTACACAAAGCCACTTCTTTATCAGGACACTGTAAAAAATGTAAAATTCTTTTATGCAGTCTTTGCGATAAAAACCACTTTTCCAATGAAAACCGTTGTGATCATTGTTTATCGAAAAAAATGAACCATTACTCAAACTGCAAAGAAAATATCTGCAGAAATCACCAATTTTGCATCAATTGTCACCCTTCTCTAGAACTCGCATGCATGATTTGCTATCCAATCAGCAGTGAATGTCCTACTTGTCTCGACTTAAATCACCAAAAAATGATTTTCAAATGTGAACACATCGGATGTGCCAGATGTTTTAAAAACTTTTACTGTTTCGAATGCATTTTCATTCAAAATAAAAGAATTCCTCGTCTGGACATCAGCAAAAAATGCTCATTTTGTAAAAAAACAAAATATGAAGGAATATTCACCTTGATTTGCAACCACAACATTTGCGATGGTTGTATAAAAAAAAAGAAAACTTTAAAGCTTCAATCTTATTTTTGCCTAAAATGCATTCTTAAAGAAAACAACCAGCGTTGTTTCGAATGTTTCAACATTCTAAAATTCACAAAAAAAAATCCTGTTGCAAAGAATCCCTAAAATCTCATTCCACTTATCTAAATACTTAAAAAATGAGTCTTTCCCGATACGAAGTGCTTAAAATGTTCAGAAACACAATGAAACACGGTCTCGAGTACCCTTCCATAAACCGCTCAGAGATCTTATCAGCAGTTCACGAGTTTTACTACAACTCCAAAAAAGTCTCGAACCCAGAAGAACTCGAAGAACGCATCAAAATGGCGAAAATGACTCTGGCGAACTTCCAGATGTACCACGCGAAGGTCATCGAACTACGCACGGGGTACACAATTGAGAAGCCTTACGTAAAGCCAGACATCAACACTCCAGGCAAGGACTTTATCTTCTTTTAACTCATCGTAAATGGATTATTCAGAGTCTTCAGAACTCAAATACGACCAAGGCTTGAAAAAACTGGCCCAGGCGTGGAAAGTGAAAGAAAAAGAACTGATGACTGAAAAACAAGCGAAACTCAGTCAAATGACGCAAGAACTTGCTCGACTTAAGCTGGAATTTCAGGAAAGTCGTAAAAAACTTGCTTATTTAGAAGAAAAAAATAGTGAACTTCAAGACCAGATCAAAGAAGTTTCCTTGGAAAACTTGAAACTTGAAGAATTCAAAGCTCGACTTGTTGACTCACTGAGAGAAGATGAAGTCCGTTCAAAGAGGGTCAGTTCAAAAAGCGCTGAAGAACAAGGAAGAGAATTTTTCATTCAGGCCAAATCTCGACTGACTTATGAAAACTTTTCAGTCTTTTCTTGTTTCGTCAAGCAACTTAATGAAAAATCGATCAGCAAGGAAATGGCTTTAATTGAGTTGAAAGAAGTTTTTGTTGAAAATGAAGACCTTTTTGAAACTTTTGCAAATTTGTTAAGCTTTGTGGATTAATTAAACCAGTCTTTTAGCTTGAAGGTCACCTCGGACGGAAAGAATTGATTTTAAATTGACTTTGCTTTGATAGAGAAGGTTATCGCAGGACTTGTAGATGAAGTCGATTTTTTTTAAGGATTTTTTGTGCTTGGAAAGGTTTTGATATGCGTTGGAAGTTTCGATGTTTCTACAGATGTCAGGATTTCCAGTTTTTTTCTTTAATTCTGTGATTTTTGAAGACTTTTTTAAGAGATTTCCATGAAATTTTCTCGTTTCTTCCACTGGGAATAGTTTTAAAGATTTTTCAAAAGTTTCAGGAAGGTCGAGACTTTTGAAGATCTTTTGGGTGTTGTTTTTTCCCATAAAATCACTGATTTTTATTGAGTTCTTGGTTAACTTCGGGGTGTTTAGCTTTGAACTACTGTTAGAAAGTGTGTCGGGGATGAACCCGAATTCAGCCAGGACTGAAATTCTTTGTTTTGCAGTTTCTCTTCTTTTTTTCTCAGTTCTTTTCTCGGTATTCACGTAAAAAATCTCAGGAATTGCAATAAAAGACTCAAGTCGTTCTTTTGAAGAAAGACTAAGAGTTTGTTTTAATTTTCTCTCAATAGACTCAGAAGGACTTGATTGAGAAAATGACTTTCGCATGAAGTCAGTGGATTTAAAATTTCCCAACTTTCTAAGAAATTTCGATTTGATTGAAGAATGGTGGTTCATTACCAGCCTTTACAACTGATCCTTATTTGAATCACTTATTCACAATTAATCTGACTAAAGTAAAAAAGTCTAAATTTAACTACTAGAAAGTTCTTTGCTATTCTCTTTATGGTAGTTCCACAAGTCCTCATCATAAAGTCCCCTGTCCTTATACTTGACTTGGAAGTAGTCCAGGAACTCTCCTAGTTTATAGTAACAGAACAAGTAAGACAAGGGTATCGGAAAAAATAAAAGCGGAGCCGCCAAGACCCTGACCTCCATGCGACTCTTGATGACGTAAGCCAGAGTCAAGACAATCGAACTCACTGTCCCGATCGCTGTCCATTTCCTTTCAAAGGCACCGTTCAGGTGGTCATAAATCATCAGGTCTTCTCGGTCAATCATGAAGACATTGTTGACTGGGTAGTCAATGAAAGTGTCTTTGTTGTCGAGAATGAACCGAATGGTTCGTTGTCTCGCTGACATGTCGTCATTGTAGATCTTTGTGATCTTTGCCCTCGACATACTAAAATATCATTACTTACTATTCAACTGCTATCCACTGGAATTGAAGTGCCTTAGACTGATCACTTTTGAAATAGGGTCACTTCTTGTCACCCTTGCTTCTTTTAAGCTCTTTAAGTTGTCGATTTCTTTCTTTAACTCGGATTTTCGCTGCTTCCCTCGCGTCTTGGTTTCAAGGTGATTGTTTAATAGTAATACACGGTCTCGTGCGTTGAGAGTTGGAAGGAGAGTGTCCATTGCTCGAGTGAATTCAGAAAAACCGATTGATTCACCGCTTTCTTTCAGTTCTTCCCAGATTGGCTCGAGTAGTCTCTGCATGGTTTTATTCAACGACTCAAAATTTCCACAATGAAAAGAAAACTCACTAGTTTCCGGGTCTGCGAGAATTTCAAAAAGACTATAGTAAAGGTCTAACTTGTTACTATCCGCAACAAGAGGAACATCTTCAAACCCGTTAAACGATTTCAAACTAGCATTATTCCTACGAGCTTCGATTTTTTCATCATCAGCTTCACAAGCCAGACCTCGATCGAGTTTCTGCCTTTCCAGTATCTCATCAATATGAAACTCAATCAAATTACTCAGACCTTCTTCAAATTTCGGGTCAAGTCTAAACTTCCTGCAAAACTCTTGAGCAAGTACTTCAGGTTCATCATCTTCTCGAACGTTGATGAATTCTTTATGTCCTTGAGCGATTTCAACTTTAAGACAAAGTATTTCTTTGTTTCCGTTCATTTTTATTAACTATCTACCTGCGGGCCGCGATTTCTTCTTTGTTTGAGGCTTGGAAGTCACTAACAATCGTCAGGTAACACTCTTGGTAAAGGTGGTGCTCGTCTTTGCATATCCAACGGTCTGCCCAATGAGCAGTGTAAATAAAACTAAACGGGAAGAAGTTTCCTGCATTTTTAGTTGTGCAGGTCCTGAAGTCTAGGAACTCGTCGGTGCATTTGTTCCATGTTGAACGTGGAAGGCCCCATAATTCACGCTCTTGGTCTGAGTAATGCTTCGCTTTGTGGTGGCCGTGGTGACCGTGATGGGAGTGTTCAGCTGAATGATGATCTTCGTGATGTTCATGCTGATTAGAGTGATGTTCGTGATGGGCCATTTATATTTCTTACAACTTAAATTAAATACTTCAAACAATGATCCTTCTCCTTATAGCTCCTTTTTTCGATCGGGCCTGAATGTTAAAAGTTCTATATTCAGTTTCCTCAAAACTAGGAGTATCAATCGCTGCATCCTCAGTGCGAAATCCAGTCAGCATTTCACTTAAAACCCCTGCATCTTCCTGAACCAAGCACCTGACAAGATCATGAGCTGTATTCCTAGTCGAAGCCATTAAAATCTCTTCCAATTCCACAGGTAAAAACTTCCTCAATACACAAGCAACGACTTCTTCCTTATCCGGGTCTTCACAAACAATTTTTTTCCTTTTCAGAGCTGAAAACAGTTTTTTTCTTCGATCTTTCATCTCCTGCTGTCGATTCACAAGTCTTTTCCAAAGTTTCAGCTCTTGATCAGGGTAGATCCACGCCGGGTGTAAAATAAAACTGTTCATTTTTTTCTTCCATTTTGGTTTTAACAGGTTTTCTTTAGAATTTTTTAGAACTGAAGCAAGTCTGCTCAGATATTCGATGAGGACGTCGTCACTTGTGATGATAATTTTTTCTTCTTTTGAGGTTTTTAGAAGTTTGCAGTAACTGCAGAATGATTCATGGTCTTTGCAGTTCTTGCATCGATATTTTGAGTCTTCTGGGATTAACTCGGGAAGTGAACGCTTTGGAGTCTCGATTGAGACTGGACGCTTTGCTTGGGGCTTTTGAGGGGATATTGGAGGGCATAGGTCTGAGTCTAGACCGCAGGTCATTGGACGGAGTTTGAATGAATTTAAACTTTCCGGATCTTGCATTATGTCAATGTAGAGTGATTTATACAGGTGCTGGTTCAACAACCTGGGCGTTAAAAAAAACTGATCAAAGAAATTACTGCCCTTGCAAGGGTAAATCCTAATAAAATGATTCGCCCGTTCCTGTTCCTCTAAAGTTTCTCTCAAAATATCTTTCAACTTTCCCGAAACCTCTATTTTTGCTGGAGACTGGCTCCTTGTCGGTTTTTTTCCACTAGTCTTCGAAAAAGGCCTGGTCCTTGAATAGGTATCTTTTTTTTTATCAAACTTGCGAAGGCCAATTAAATTGAACATGTCTGCCAGAAGGTTGCTTTTGATATAAGCGTCTAAAGGAGAGTCAGTGGCTAGTGAAGGAGACAAGTTGACTTCAAGAAGCCAAGGTTTAAGATTTGAGTCTATCAAAACATCGAATCCGAGAAGGTCGAAGCAGTTGTTTCGATGCAAGCCGAGACGATGACAAGTTTCTATGACTGAGTGTTCACAAGAAATGATAGTTTTAATAATAAGTTCATAAATATTTTTCCATAGCAAATCAGTATTAATTCCTTGTGACTCAAGTAATTTCATAACAGCAGACAAGCTCCATTTATGCCCCATGTCATCCATACGAAAGTCTTCATTTTGTACAAAATTTTCACTTTTCTTATTCAAACTATAATTAGTCAAATGCATGAACCGATTACTTTTACATCCATTTTTATAAGCCTCTGATGCGAATCGAGCAAGTCCTTCCTGATAAATATAAACCCTTAGCGGTTCATAAGAACTAACAAGTACATAAATCCTCAAATCAAATTTCAAGCAATTAATAAGCAAAGGGTTGCTGACATATTTCGAAATAATACAAGTTTCATCCACAGGTACTTCACTAATAGAATCAATCAAATAAATCCCTTTCCCTTGAGAGCTACAAGTAGGTTTAACAATCCAAACACTTTTCTTATCCCTTGTGAAATTACTATACAACAATGAAAAGTCCTCAGGAAGGTTATAAGTATCTGGAGTAAAGTTATAATTTTCTTTACCATGCAAGTCCTGCATTCTCATAATGCTTGAACACAACCGGTCCTTTCTCGTGATTTCAAAACTATTGGGAAAATGGCTGATTTTTTGGTAAATTCCTATCTTTTCGTAGAAGTTCGGCTTCGGGTTATGCCCGATCCACAGAAGGTTCCAGTCATGACCTTCGGTATTAGAAAACCCTGAATTTTCTAGAATAGAACGAACGAGTTTCACATCACTTTGAAACATTCGGTAAGTCAGAAAGTCTTCAAGTTTTGACTTTGGGTCTTTAACTGATGAGAATTTCACTAAAGGAGGTCTTAAGTCGATGTCAGTTTGGAGTCTATCAAGAGCGAATCGAGATTTTTCATTGTATCTTTGAATGTAAGAGGAAAAAATCAGTCTTCCGTGCAGTGACTTGCCTGCTTTGACTATTCCATCTAAGCTGATTCCAGATAAATTCATCATTTCTGCAGCTTGTAAAGCTTTGATGTGACTCACGGTTCCTGGGTCTATCTGGTTGGGTTTCACAGGAGCTACTGAAACAATGCTGAAGCCGTTCGACCCACTTGAAATAAATTTCTCATTCATTATAAATGACTTTCTTCCTTTACTTGTTTTTCCTGAGTTCTCCAACTTTTGCAAACTCGGATCAAATGGCCCAAGACTTAAAAATTATTCAAGAAAAAGTTTTAAACACGTGGGAAACTCTTACAAACATTGAAAAAAAAATAAAAAATCTTGCAAGAGACGTAAGAGTCACAGGAATAAAATCTACTAAAACAGTCTCTCAACTAAAAAAGTCAACAGATGTGGCAATTTACGAGATGTTCAACAATGAACTCACCAGAAAACATCGACTGGCTGAAAGTCTCTTTAAAAGTTCAGCGAAAAACTTGAAGGAAGGCTCAGTTCCAAAGCGAATAGAAAAAATCATCGATTTTTACGTGAAAAGACAGCAAGTGCCTGACCCGGAGATGCATATTTATCTGATGCAATTAGAAAGAAAAATCGGGGAACTTGCAAGTCACGTTAGGAAGACTTTTAACATTGACAAGGTCAACATGGTGTTGATTTCTTTAGGGGTCTTACTTGGCCTTATCTGGCAAAACGTTGGAATAGTGAAAAAGTCACACACGATGTGAATAAATTATCTAAAAAGTTTTATATTCTTATCCTTCCCTGAAATATTTCGAAATGGAAGACATCGTTTGTGACATCTGCTTTGAAGAGTTCGATGAAAACCATCACATTCCTCTTCAACTCCTCTGTGGACACACTTTCTGTAAAAGTTGTCTCGTCGACATCAAGTCACGTAATGGAAACCTCGAATGTCCTCATGACAGGATCTTAGACGGAAGAGACGTGAATTTAATTCCAAGAAGTTTTCTTGTTCTCGACATGCTCAGCCAGTTCTCAGATTATAAAAAATCTCAGTCTTTACCTAAGAACTCAATTCAACAAACTCCTTTTGACCGAAGCACTCTTGAGTCAAAAATCGAAGAAACTATAAAAATCAGCAAAGATTATGGACCTGGATTTCATGGCGACTCAGATAAACAACTACTGCATGGATTCGGAGTACTTGTTAGTGATAATGGAGAAGTTTATCGAGGAGAGTTCAGAAATGGGAAAAGAAATGGATTTGGAGTACTTATCAACCCGGGGTATTCAAGTTTTGCAGGAAATTTCGTTGATGATCAAAGAGATGGTTATGGTTTACAGAAGTGGGCAAGTGGAAACTCTTATATTGGAGAATGGGCAAAGGATAAATTCAACAATAAAGGAAAAATTTATTATTATGACGGAAGTTTCTATGAAGGTGACTTTAGAAATGGCGGTAAAGATGGAAAAGGGATTTATGAGTGGCCTAATGGGTGTAAGTATCGAGGGGATTTCATTAATGATAAGTTTGAAGGATACGGTGAAATGATTTATAGCAATGGAGATGTTTATGAAGGGAACTGGAAGAATGATAAAAGGTGTGGAAGGGGAAAATTGAAGATTCATGGAGGACATGAGTATATCGGAGAGTTCAAAGATGATGCTAAACATGGAAGGGGGACTATGATTTATGCTGATAAATCTCGGTTTAGAGGCACTTTCTCTGCTGGGAAAAAACATGATAGAGGCATACGCACGTCTCCTAAAGGCACCAAACATGAAGAACTTTGGAAGAATGGAGAAAAGTACTATTAATAAATGGACTACGTCGAAGTCGTTGAAAGTCTTCGAGAAATATACTCTAAAGAACTTACTGAACGATATGAATACATCGCTGAAAGGTTCTTTCAGGAGTATCAGGAATGGCCGCTTTTCTTCGCCAGGGCTCCTGGAAGGGTGAACATAATAGGAGAGCACATCGACTACTCAGGCTACCCGGTGCTTCCCATGGCCCTGGAGCGTGACACAGTGATGGCCGTTGGTCTAACAACAGACCAAAAGCTTCACCTAAAGAACTGTCAAAAGACGAAATTTCCCGATCAAATCCTCGACCAAGACTCTTCCTTAAACCCAGATCACAACTGGACAAACTACATATTAGCAGGTTTCAAGTCAGTCTCTTCCCTCTTCCCTCAAAAAAAAGGTTTAAAGCTGATGGTTCACGGTGACCTTCCCCAAGCAGCAGGTTTAAGTTCTTCGGCGAGTATCACAGTATGCAGTGCAATAGCGACTTTATACGCTTTTGAAGGAAAACGTAAGAGTTTCAAAGAAGAACTTCCTGAAAACCACCCTCGTGCCCTTGACATGCTTGCAGACTACTACATCGCTTCAGACCGCATCACTAAGACCGACCTGGCCGAAGCAGTGACAGTCCAAGAGCGCCTTGTGGGGACTGCCTGCGGCGGCATGGACCAAGCCATCAGTCTTCTCGCGGAGCCAGGCTCAGCTTCTCTTATCGAGTTTAACCCGATTCGACTTCACTCAGTGCCACTTCCCGAGGACTGTACTTTTCTTATTGCTAACTCTCTGACCCCGAGCGCTAAAGTCCTCACAGTCGCTTTCAGGTATAATAAAAGAGTCGTTGAATGTAGACTCGCTATTGCTATTCTCTGTAAAGGAAGAGGAATAACACCTTATCCCAAAACTTTAAAAGAACTACAGATGGCCATTGGAAGTATTGACGATGCGATTGAAGCTGTATGCTCTGAAATAACGAAAGATGTTTATAAGACTGAAGAACTTGTCAGTCTTTTAGGACCTCTTGAGAGTATTGTTGAAGATGTTCAGAGTTATGAACTTGTTTTAAGTCAAAATTTTGAATTTAAGCCTAAGTTGAGGGCTTTGCATTGTTTTCAGGAAGTTAAAAGAGTTTATTTGTTTAGGGAAACTTGTCTTCAGGGGGCTGACCCTGAAAGATTAGGACAGTTGATGAATGAGTCGCATTTGAGTTGTAGGGAACTTTATGAGTGCTCTAGTGATGAATTGGATAAAATTGTTGAAATGGCTAAAAATGCTGGGGCTTTGGGCGCTAGGCTTACTGGAGCAGGATGGGGAGGGTGCTGTGTTTGTCTTGTTAGGAATGAACAATTACCCGCTGTTATGAGAGGATTGCAGAGGTTTTATGATGAAAATCCTTTTATTACTGATGAAACTGTCATGTTTCAGAGTAAACCTTGTCGAGGTGCTTGCTTACTTGATACTACTTATTTTCATTGGAATGATTCTGATGAGTAGATTAGTTTAATTAAGACTTTTTAGGATTTGGATTTTTTTATTGAGAAATAATATTTTAAGAATATCTTAGTTAGAATAGTTAGAATTTTTAGATCTCTCATAACACTAAGCTTCTCTTATACTCTAAAATCTCATGAAAAATAGTTTCTTTGGCATTTTGATCAGATCTAACAATCTCCTCACCAACGACTCTTATTAAATCCGGACAAAACCTCTTAAAAAACACGATATCATGATGAATCAAAGGCCCAGCCCAAGTCACCTTATTCGTACCAAAGCATCCATAAAAAAACTCTAAAAGTTGATTTTCCAGCATCTGTACCTCAACAGTAGGTCCTCCAATAGCACAACTGATACTTCGTTTTGCCATCCACTCATTTCCAAGAATCTGAAACAACATAAAAAAATCAAAGTCCAAGAATCCAGTAGGTCCAATAGCATAAAACTCGAGTTTTTTGTCAGTCACAACGCAGTCAAGTCGAAACTTTAACTTAAGGGTGTTTGTAAACTTTATAAAAATAAGAGGATTTTCTATTGTTTTACTTTCTGTCAATTCTTTTAGTTCTTGTATTGATATGTGGGTGTTGTTGTGTAAGGCCTTTAATGCAAGAAGTTCACCAATATCGAAAATTTTTCCCCATTTTTTGGATTTTTTCATTTCTTTTATCTTTTCACGAGAGGCGATGGGATCATCTCCTGAGACTCTTAATAAGGCGTAGGTGAAAATCGCCGATTTCGCGATTCGGGACTTATAGTTTATAATAATCCTTCCTCCAGATTGAAGCAAAACACGGGCCTTGTGAAGACATTCAAGTAAAAAATAGTTAATTTTATTAGTATTCATTGTTTTTTCTGTTATTCCATTTGAAATAACAGGTAGAAATGAAATACTTGACTGATGACAGTAAGATTCAAGATTTATATGATCGGTTGAGTTTTTTGTCAAAAACACTACTAGACAAGTGCAGCGAGACTGAACTAAAATGCTTAAGCCATCGAGATCTGGCACTTGAAACAGCGAAAGCCAACCTTTCAAAACACTTTTAAATGAGATCTCTGATGATATTTCACTCATCTCTTCCATATTTTTATAACCTCATATATCACTAAATCTGATCTAAAAATTATTTAAGTCACTATTAATGTTTGTATTATTGAAGCCTTATCCACCTTCAATAACAGATCACTAAAAGCAATAGCTCTCTCACGATTGAAGATCTGGCCGAAGTCCTTTAGATTAGAGTATTTGCATAGAGATTTAAGAAATTAAAATAATAATATTGAATCTTGTAATAAATTCAAATAATCGCTTTACAATGTTTTATTAAATTTGGAAATGGATTGATTAAGGGAGATATTGTTTGAATATAACTAGATAAATATTTATTATTAATATAGGGCTTTGATTTAAAGAGTTATAAATCTTATAATTAACTAGAAAATAGGAACTTGTAGCATCCTTTACAAGTAAAGGTTTTTTGTGAGGTTATAGTTATAGTTTCACAGCTGATACATATTTTTTATTTCTATAAGTACTTTTATGGTTTTCAAGTTTATTATGACACGAATAGCAGCAATATGGGACCGAACAACAGGGAAAAAATATCAAATAATAATATATTGCAGATGAACTGCACCCATTAGCAATTTTCCTAAGATTCCATTTATCGGTTTCCAAATATGTATAGCAATTATCACAGTAATTTGTTTCTAAACTAGTTTCCTCTGAGCAATTACAGCATAAATATTTTTTATTTCTTGTTGCCTTATGGTCATAATATTCATTGTGGCATCGATCACAACATATAACTCTTCATTGGAATGTAAACAGAATCCTTAATAAATCGACAACGATCAGCAATTTTCTTGTAGTTTAATATATCTGAAAAATTATTGTCGCATTCAAGGCAATATGTTCTAAAGCCTCTGGAAGGACTAAAACAAGTTAAGCAATAAATTTGCACATAATCATCATGAATAATTTTATGCTTCATCTTATCCATATGACAATATCTACAACATATCCATTCATAGCAGCATGAGAATTTTATGCAGAAGTTTTTATTACCTTTAAAGTAAATGCACTTTGAAAATTTTTCAAATTATTTCTATAAGATCCTACTTTCTTCGTTTCATAATTGTTCTCATACTTTTGTTGCTTAATTTTTGGCACTTCAGCATCACGTAAAGATAAATTAGGTAGTGATAGATTCGGTAAAGACACATCAGGAAAGCCAATACTAGCAAGATCAATACTAGCAAGATCAATACCAGGAAGCCCAATAGCTGGTCCTAGAATAGATAAAGCTCTACCAGCAAATTTTAATACCATTTTACCTGTATCACTTCTGCAAAATTGAAGATCTAAAGCATTATATTATTGATTTATTTTATCATATTATAAATATTGAATTTGTCAATAAAACGAAGATCTGAAACTCATATTATTCCTATATTTATTAATATGACCAATCAATCCATATTATTATATCCCTCATTCAGCACCAACTTCCCCACCATCAAAACCCCCAAAAAATTTCTGCCGAAATTCTAAAATTTCTTCAAAAATCGTATCCCTGTACCCATCTCCAGTTTTAACACCTCTCTCGCCAAAATTTTTCACCAATTCCGGACAGAAATTCACAAAAAACACCAAATCACTTTCCACAAAAGGTGAAGCCCAAGTGACTTGCCTACATGAAAAAGTCTTCTGAAAGAAAACCTTCAAATCATTTTCTAATCCTTTGAAACTTTTGCTGATACCTCCAGTTAAAAATTGAGTTTGCCTCATAAAAAGCCAGTCCTCACCAAGTCTTTCCTTTAAATACTCAAAATTGATAGAAATATTGACAGAAGGTCCTAAAGCATAAGACTTCAAGTCACTTTCAGTCACAACGCAATTAAATCGAAGTTCTCCTATATGACTCAAAGTAAATTTAATGAAAACAAGAGGATTATCCACCTTTTTGCAATTTTTCATCATAGAGAGTTCTAAACATTCAACATCAAAATTTTCATTTAAAATCTGCTGGGCAAGGTTCTCAGCCAACTCAAAGCGGAACTTTCCGCATCTTTCAAAAGTCACGAGTCGGACTTGCTTTATTGTTTCAAGAGTTGAGGACTCGTCATATCCTGAAATACGCAGAAGTGCATATGAAAAGAGACCAGTGCGATGAATCCCTGCAGCGCAATGCACCAGGATATGATGACCTGAACTTAACAAATCTTGAGCTTGGGTCAGAGCTGATTTGAGCAGGGTGGATGTTTTGTTGCTTTCTAAGAGTTTTTTGTTAGCACCTTGTAGAGGGACCCATACGTGTTTTAGGTCGAGTTGTCTGCAGAATCCTGTGATTTCTTGAGCTTGTTCAGATTCAGATTGTAAAGTGATCACACATGTGCAGCCTATTTGTTTCAAGATGTTGAGACCTGCCTTTGACGGCCGATGAAAAAAGGCAAGAGCTCCGTTAGATACAGGGACAAATTGCACTGATCTATAGTTTTCCTCCGATTTTTTCATATTGGAAGTTAAGTCTTTATTAATTTATAGTTTTTTCCATCCTCCAAGAACTAGTGATGCTTTTTCAAATAAACTTTTGAGTTTCGCATGTTTTTCTGCTGTTTCTGTCAGTTGTTCTGGAGAATTACTCTGGACAGACCTTCTTCCAGTGAGTGAGTTTCTTCCAGTCTTAGGCGATCTAATTTTCCACTGTAGTCCGCCATTCTTCCCCTTAAATCCCCTGTAATTCCCTTCAAAAACCAACAAATTACCTTTTCCACTCTCTAAATTCTGTTTAATCTCCCTAATCTTCTCCTCCTTCCTATTTAAAAATCCTTCAAGTACCTGAACCTTTTTGACTTTTTTCAGATATTCCTCAATTTTTCCAGAAAGTAATTTATTTTTTTCTTTTAACCTTTCAATTTTCCTGTTTTTTCCCTTTAAAACTTGAACCATTCTATTTTTTTCCGATTTCATTCTAATCTCAAGTCCTTCAGAGGAATTTCTTCTGCTAAAAATAATTTTCTTCTCCTTCAACGAAGACCCGGAGTGACTTTTTTCTGTAAACTGGAAAGTTCTAAGTTTTTGCATTATATTGAATGGAAAGTTTCACATCATACATCGGGCAGCTTAACTCGCATCAACGTCCTCACGGGTCAGGGAAGATGACTTGGAAGTTGAACGGGGACTGTTACGAAGGCGAGTTCAAGTTAGGCCTGCCGGACGGTGAAGGTCTGATGAAATACGCAGTTCTTGGAAATGAGTACTTTGGACAGTTCAGTAAAGGTCACAGGCACGGAATTGGTTTCATGAATTTGAATAACGGAGACCAGTTTTGCGGTTTTTTTTCTGATGATGAGATGAATGGCTTTGCTGTGATTTTTTATGCAAATGGAGACTTTTTTGAAGGCTTTGTTCGTGCTGGTGTCAAACATGGAGAAGGAGTCTTGAGGTATGCTAATGGGCAGGTTTATTATGGAGACTTCTTTAAGGATCATCGGCATGGAATTGGAAGACTTGTTATGATTGATGGCGTGCAGGGATATCAGGGAACTTGGAGGTGGGATCAGTTTACAGGAAGAGGAAAAATGACGAAATATGCAGGAAATTCAGGAATTTTAACTGTTTTTGAAGGGAAGTTTGAAAAAGGGATTATTAATGGAGATGGAGTCTCTACTGATAGTCTGGGAATTTATTATAAGGGCAACTTTAAGGATGGACTCATGCATGGACCTGGAGAACTCATCATGCCGCATGGAGGAAGATTTGTTGGAGAGTTCAAGTATAATGATTTTAAAAAAGGCAAGGCGGAAACTCCGGATAGGACTGTTTCTTTTGGAAGTTTTTATAACTTTTCACCTGATGGACTAAAAGTAAGGGTTGCTTATAATGATGGATCTGAGTACTTCGGATCGATGAAGCAGGGTCTAAAAACAGGTATCGGTCGTTACACCACGAAAAAAGGTATAAAAACCACCGCATTTTTTTCGAGCGACTCAATTCAAGGAGACTCTTTAGTTTCATACCCAACCGGTCTGGAGTACAAGTCTCCATCTCCAAACATATTCAAGAAATTTAATTAAAAAAATGGCAAAGCTCAGGTTTGACGGAAAAGTAGTCGTGGTGACAGGAGCCGGCTCAGGCCTGGGAAGAGCCTACGCCCTTGAGTTCGCTCGAAGAGGTGCCAAAGTCGTCGTAAACGACTTGGGATGCGCGATGAACGGCGAAGGCTCTTCACGCGCCCCAGCCGACGAGGTGGTCGACCTAATAAAAAAATCCGGAGGATCAGCAGTCGCGAGTTACGACTCCGCCGAAGAAGGTGAAAAAGTAATAAAAACCGCAATTGACACTTATGGAAAAGTTGATATCTTGATCAACAATGCAGGAGTCTTAAGGGATAATTCGATGGTGAAAGTGACTGAAAATGACTGGGATGTTATAATGAACTCGCATTTGAAAACTACTTTCAGTTGCTCTAGGGCTGTTTGGAATTTGATGAGAAATCAGAAATATGGAAGGGTTATTAATACTACTAGTGGCGCTGGACTTTATGGAAATTTTGGGCAGGTGAATTATTCTAGTGCTAAGATGGGAATTCATGGATTTACTCAGACTTTAGCGAAGGAAGGGGAGAAGTATAATGTCAAGGTTAATACTATTGCACCTATTGGAGCTTCTAGGATGACTGCTGGAATTTTTAGTAAGGATGTATTGGAAATGCTTTCTAGTGAAAAAATCGTTCCGTTGGTTTTAGTACTTGCTCATGAGACTTGCCCGGAAAATGGATCTTTGTTTGAAACTACTGGAGGATGGGTTACTAAACTTAGGTGGCAGAGGGGAAAAGGAGTTTTTTTTGCGAAAAGCTTTACTGCTGAGGATGTTGAAAGTAAGTGGAATGATATTAATACTTTTGAAGGGTGTGACTACCCAAAAGCTGGAACAGATACATTACAGAAAGTCTTGATGCTTGCAGAAGAAGCCAACTTTCCAAAACCTAAGCTTTAGATAAAATATGATTGAGCTTTAAGTAATAACAATTGAATCCTTATCCCTACGCTAACTGAAAAATTCTATGAGACAAGCACTGAGAGGCAGTGAGCCTCTTACTAGGTGCAAATCTCAGCATCTCCAAAGCAAATTCACAGGCGACATCAGAGTGCTGAAACCCTTTAAAAATCTCAGAAAAATCAGCCTTTTTCTTAATAGAAAAAACATTTATAATCGCCGCAGGTTCAAATTTCAGTCCTTGAACAAGTTCTAAAAGTTCATCAGGACTCGGGGGGCCCAGGACCTGCACCTGTTTAATAAACTGAAAAGATTCCGTATTTCCAGTGAAAACCGGCATTCCATTGAAAAGTTCAGCGAAAATACACCCAGCAGACCAGATATCAATACTTTCATCGTATTTCTTATTACAAAAAATCAATTCAGGTGCCCTGTAATACCTCGAAACAATATAAGGCGTATTAAGACCCTTTCCCATCTTCTTCGCACTTCCAAAGTCACAGATCTTCACAGTTAAAGTACTTGGGTCAATTAAAATATTCTCAGGTTTCAAGTCACGATGCATGATTCCTCGACTATGAATAAATTCAACACCTTGAAGAATCTGACGAAAAATCTTTAAAATCTCAGAAAATTCCAAAGGACGACTAGCGCGGTATCTACTTCTGATGAACCTTGCAAGGTTTTCAGGAAAATATTCAAAAACCAGGTGTTGAATGCATTTATTCTCATGAGTCAATGAGTAAAAAACATCAAGTAACTGAACACAATATTGATTTCCAGAAACTTCCTTTAATATCTGATACTCTCTAGAAACCAGTCCTCCCATTTTAACAGTTCTTTTAACAGCAACAGTTAAAGGCTTTGAACAGTCAACTGCTTTAAAGACTGTTCCAAAGCTGCCAGTTCCCAACTGTTCTTCGAACCTGAGACAAGGAAAATCGAATCTAGAAAGATTTAGCATTTATCTGTATCTTATAAATGAGCTACGCAGGATTACTGGATATGTCCAAAGTCAAGGTACTTTTCACTTAGAACCCCTCGATGATCGCTCGATTTCTTTCAAAGAAGTACGAACTTCGAATCTCGAAAACGCCTTACAAAAGTGACAGCCTCAAAAAAAGGACTTCAACAATTCCCATCGCCCCCAGTGCTCGAAAAATCATTACCCCGAGTCTTCTCAAATTACAAAGAGGCCCGCCCAAGATAATTGAAGTAACAGTTAAATTTAATTGAATTACATTTAAATACATGGAACGTAAAGTCGCTTCAAGGTACGACCTGGACTCGAGCTTCAACTCTTTAGACCAAAGTCTTTCAGGCCAAGTGCTTTTTTTAACTATTGATATCGGCAATGGTCAACAAGAAGAACTCGTAGTCCGGGAAAATGACGACCCAGCCTTTGTGGCTTCTGCTTTTTGTGCAAAGCATAGACTTGGAGTGCAAGCCCGGGAGTCACTAATAAGTCAGATTCAAGCGAATTTCGAGGTAAAGCCATTGATATCTGCTAATCAAAGCTGGGACACTGGAAATAGTCGCGCTTCTGGAGGCTCTTTCAGTTCGGTTAACAGGGAAAGTAAGGAAAATCTTCCTTTTAGTAATGTTGGAGAAAAACTTTACTTGAAAGGACTGAGGTTTAAGGAAAAAAGTCAGAAAAAACAACAGAAAATTAGTGAAGAGAAAAATAAATGGGAAAGAAGCCAAGTTACTTTTAAACCAAAAATTAACTCGACTTTAGAGAAACATAGAAATGTTGAGGATGAACTTATTAAGAAAGGCAAGGAAGTTAATATGATGTTGGAAAGGAAAAGGGAGGAAATTATTGCACAGGAAATGAGTCAGTGCACTTTTACACCTAGTATTTGCTCGCCTTTTGATGAAAATTCTGGACATGATAGGTTTTTGAAGTTGTATGAAAATGCGAAAATTGTACAGAATAAATTGAAAAATGTTAATGATAAATTGTGAGGGATATATAGGAAAAAACAGGAATGTCCTTTTAAACCTGATACTAGGGTCTCGCGAAGAGTAACCGAAAAAGCAATGAGAGACAGCAACAACCGAGAAAAAATCTCCCAAAGTCGAAAAGCGATCGAAGACTACCTAAAAGAAAAAAACTCTTTAAAAGACCCCAAAACGGGTCAAGACCTATTCAAGCCAGTTGTAGGTAGACCTCCAAAATTCGTAATATTCAATCAGAGAAAAGTCGATTCCCGAACAATAGGCGACCACCTCTACTCCCTCCGTTCTCACAGTCAATGTTCCCAATCATCAGGTCAGTCCTCAATAAAAACCTCTTCAAACCAAAGCGAAAAGCTAGTCGCTCGAGTGAAAGAAGTACGATTCGAGCAAATTTTCTTAGATTTAAAGCCAAACAGTTGCGACCTGATAACACCCGACACAATAAAATCTTCTACTTTATCTCCAAAAACACTGAAAATTTTAACACCCTTGTTAAACGAGTTAAAAGATTTAAACGAAAGATTAAATTTCTCTGAATTCTGTGAAAGTATGGAAATTCTAATGAAAACTTTAACACCCGAGGAAAAAAGCTCTTTATTAAAAACAGGAAAAGGAAAACCCGAACAAGAACATCTGGACTTCAAACCAAAGATCAACGAAAGCCAAAGACCTTTAAGTGTCGAGTCCTTATACGAAAGAAATCTTAAAAAAATGCTTTGGGTGAAAGAAAAATGCGAACTTGAGAAAAAACGTAAGGAAGAGTCTCAGATGGTCGAATGCACTTTTAAACCAAAGATCTTAAAATACTCAGTTGAAGAGCCTTCAAGTCCTGAAAGTCAAGGCTTCGAGCCATTCCGTCCATTAAGCGAGAGTTTTTATTTCTAAATAACTATGGGAAATGACGTGAGTAAAGCAGCAGACTCCGCAAGTTACTTCTGGCAAAAGCCTGAAATAGGAAAAATAGGAAAAGTCCTTCGACCTGATCGTCAGTACTTTGTAGGAACCTTCTACAGAGGCTCCAAGTCCATCGTGACTGAAGAAGAGCTTCAAGCTTGTCTCAAGATAATTCGTGCTTATCGTCGTTATAAACGTCTTTCAAAGCCAGTTTAATACCTACATTCATATTCTAACATTTAAAATTTCCCACTTGACAACCTTCCACGCTTCAACTGTAATCGAAGCGACAACTTCTCCACCTGAATCAACTGAATAAAACTTTCCTTTAACCCATCAGTCTGCCCTAGACTTGTCATCATTTCTTCATAACTTTCATCTAGTCCACCTTCAGATCCTGTCAAAAAACGACTTACACTTGGAGTATTGCTGAAGAATTTCACTTTTGATGAAAGGTTCTGAGGAGATAAAAAGTTTTTAGAAAAACTTTTAAAGCTGCTTTTTGGAGGCACTTTTTCTGTCGGAGGTGAAAAACACTCGTCTTTTCCGATGAAACTACTGAAAAATGAATGACTTTTAGACGTCTCGTCTAAGATGCTAGAAATGTCGCTTTCACTGAAGAAATGATTCATTTCACTGATGTCTCCAGCACAGGGTGTTAATTTAATCATAAGATTTGAAGATTTTCCTTCAAAACATGAACCGGGACTATTAAAATGAATGATATCATGGTCGTTGGTATCAGTACATTCAGTCTGAATAGCAATGCTCTGAGTTTCAATTTCTTGTTTACAAACAAAACAACAACTTTGCAAGTTTTCCATTTATCTCATCGATTTCTTGAATAATTTATGTCCCAGCCGATATTTTCAAAACATTTCCGCATAAAAGCTTACAAAACGCCGATTCTTCGAGAACTTATCATTTATTCCAGGAACTACTCAAGACCTAACCCGAGACATGTGGACAGCATCGCGAGTGCCTTGAAGCAAATTCCAATGAAAGAACAAATTTCTTACAAGCACTTGACGCACATGTCAAATGACCTTGCCGACTACATCAACACCTCCATTCAAGGCACTCCTAGTCCTAAGCGAAAGTCATTCAGTAAAAACGTGAGGGTTAAAAGAAACCCCAAGTTACACCCAAGCAAATCACGAGAATCTCTCAGTCCTCAAACTAGAAACATCGCCTTTTCCCTCAGTAAGCATAAAATGGAGGAAGAAGTCATTTTTCAACCTACTCTTGTTAAAGACCTTGAATTTTCAAAGGACGAACAACATCGCATTACTTGTGACTGCACTATTCAAGAAGTTGAATTCAAAAAACTTGTTTCTGTTCATTTCGCGGAGTTTAAATTGTTTATCTCCTGCAAATTCGCTGCTAGTGACTTGCCGAGTTTGACTGAAAAGAAAATCACTGCGATTTTAAGTGTTGGGGAACTACCGAAATGCTTTCCGATGATTAAAGGAGGTTATTTTCAGATGGATTTTGTTGGATGCGCGATTTTTAAACCTTTGCAACAGGCGACTAGATTTTTTCATGCAAAGTTGAGGACTGGTAATGTTTTAGTGCATTGTGAGGATGGAAATCATAAGTCGGTTATACTGGTGATGGCGTATTTGTTGAAAGAAACGAGACTTACATTTAGAGCAGTCTCTGATTTGATGAGAGTTGCTCGGCCTTGGTACCGACTGTCTTTAGAAGAAGAGCTTTATTTGAGAAAATTCGATAAAAATTAAAAAGTCCGAAAAAGAAAGTGACTCATTTTAAGACAGTTTTATGAAAAGATTTAAAATCACTGAAAAAATCTGATTTTTATTAAATCTCTTCAATTCTCTCATTATTCCATCACTTCTCATTCAAAACTGCCTAAACATCTACCCCCTTTCTAAAAGCCATTAATATATGGACTTAGTCCAGAAAGTTCTTTTCCGATCTGAATCTTCATCAACCCTCGAACTGACCTTCAAACCTCCTTATTTATACTGGGTGGAGTCAAACAAGGTCAAATGTTACCATCAAGACTCAATTCTCTGCATGAAACTCGAATCATCAACTCTAAAAATCCTGACAATCAAGAAAAACCTTTTAAAGTCTCATGAGTTTGAATTAAAATCAGAAGCTGACCTGTTTATCGACAATTTAAAGTCAGTGATTTATCCAGTTTCTCGAAAATTCCTAATTCTCATCAATAAACAAAGTGGCCCTGGGAAGTCCCAAGAAGTTCTTGAACGAATTTTAATCCCGACATTGGCCCAAACGCCTTTTTCTTTCGGTTTCTGTGATGTTCAAAGTGACTTCTGGAGTAAAATCGACGATTCCTTAACAGATCTAGTTTTTTTAGCAGGTGATGGAACTGTGCATCGAGTTCTCAGTGAAATTTTTCTGAAGTTTCCGAAATTCCTTGAAAAAATCAACATCGGGGTCCTTCCGACTGGTTCTAGAAATTCCTTAGCTGTTGAACTGAGTGGAAAAGAACTGATGACTGGAGTTTTTAACATTGTTAGAGGCAGGACTATCAAAGGAGACTTGGTAAAAGTGAGACTTGATAATGAAAAAGTCCTTCTTTCAACTTGTGCAGTCCTCTGGGGACTTGGCGCTGATATTCCTAGAGAAGCTGATGAATTAAGAAACCTCGGACCTGCCAGGTTTCCTTTGGTGATCCTTAGAAAACTTGTACGGAAATGGAAACAACACCCTGCTAGTCTTACTTTTGAAGACCAGAATGGAAAAAAACAGGAAAAAAATAGCAGGTTCACTGGAATCTTCTTTGGAAATCATAGGTCTAGGAATATACTCAATGATGAAATACCTTTTCCTAATGCTTCTCTGCATAATGGACTTGTTGATGGATTACTTGTTGAAAATTGTGGAAAGTTTAGAAGTTTGCAACTTTTTTGGCAGTCGATGAACTCTGGAGCTCATGTTGAAAACCCTTATGCACAGTTTATTAGGTTTAAAACTGCGGAACTTAAAACGGAAAAAAAGTCGAATGTTAGCATTGATGGAGAGATTTATTCGGCGTCGAGTATTGAACTTACTGTCTTGCCTGGAGCGGTGAAGTTCCTCGGCAGTCTTCAGCATTAATAATAAAACTAATTCAATGCACAGTCCATCAGAGGAAAACTTAAACTCCAAAGACAGCATGCCAGAGATTCCAATCCCATCAATCAACATAATCCAACAATCAGACCTTTCAGGTAACCAGTTGTCAACAAAGGCTCCATCCCCAGGTTGGTTATCTGCTTTATGCAATTGTTTCCGAGCAGTGAATTCGAGTTACTCAAACTACAAAGACCATCCACTTCTAGACGCTCAGTCACTGATGCACAAAGGAAAGAACACCCTTGTGTTAGACCTTGACGAGACTTTGATTCACAGTAGTTTTACTGAAGTGGAAGCTGACATTTTGCTCAATATTGAAGTAAATAACCAAAAATTCAAGGTTTTTGTGTTGAAAAGACCTGGAGTTGAGGAATTTTTGGAAAAATGCTATGAACTCTTTGAAGTCGTTGTTTTTACTGCTAGTCTTTCTAGTTATGCGGACCCGTTACTTGACTTGCTTGATCCTAAGAAAAAGATTAGTTTTCGATTGTTTAGAGAAAGCTGCAGCTTTAATAACGGGTTTTATGTTAAGGATTTGACTAGACTTGGAAGGGATTTGAAAAATGTGGTTATTGTTGATGTAAGAAAAAATTAGAATTCACCTACTTCTTATATGTTTCAGCCAGAAAATGCTGTACCAATCAGAACCTGGCTAAACGACCGTAACGACCGAGACTTAGACGACTTATGGCAGATCCTAAAAGAAATCTCAGAAGTCAACAACATCCCAAAAGTCCTAAACGAAATCAAAACAAGAAGCAAAGACCTAAACATCCAAACCCTTCGAGAAGTAATAGCAGAAAGAAGCCTAAAACGTGGAAATTTCAACTCTCCTGTTCATGCCTCAGCTTCAAAATTCGACTTTGATATGAATAATTAATTTTGGTAGAAGGATTAAAAACTATACCCAAAGCTCTACAGGAGCAAGTCCTTCTTTAGAGAGAGGCGACGGTTTTAAATTTTCCTTTTCTAAAAACTTCATCGGGAACTCAACAATAAAACCAGAAATTTCATTTAAAGATGAAAATTCGCTTGGGTCTATTTTGTTGCCTTTTTTGTTTAGCTCGTCAAAAGAATCGAAAGTATCGTCGGGGTAACATTTGAAGACTTTACGATAGGTCTCTGTGTTCTTTTTTGCTCGAGATTTTAAGTTATTGAGGAATGATTTATCTAGAGGGTCGTCTAAGTCACCGAAGTTGTTACCTAGGATTTCTTTGAAGATTTCTTTACGTAGGGTGAAGGCGAATAGGCCTTTATTGAAGTGGTTTCCATTTAGTTTTGATTCGACTGTTGATTTGTCTTTTATGCAGCAAGCGATTTCTGAGTCATGGTCACCAGCCATACTTCTATCATTAATATTCGCACTTCCCATAATAGCAATATCATCATCAACAATCATAAGTTTACTATGAATATAAACAATTTCCGTGACAGGTTTTCCATCAATTCTTCCATGTGTTCTAAGTCCATAGAAGCTAATATAATCTTCAGGTTTCGGCATGACTTTCGCAAGCTGCTTAAAAATAGAATCATTCCCTTTAAAAATAGTCATATATTCCCAATAAAGCTGAATTTTAAGCACAGGTGCAGTAGTCTCCGTGACTTCCCCTTCAAAAGCAGGTAGTAAAGGCATACAAACAATAACTCTAAAACTCGGATTTTCCCTTTTATTCTCCAAGTCCTCATCATAAGCTTTTTTAATTCTATCAACCAAAGCTTGTGCAATTCCATTTTTCACTTCAGGTCCAGCAGTAGAAGAAATAAAAAACTGATTTTCAATATAAACAAAATGCTTACTTTCACTAATAAGTTTCAAGTAAGTCTGAAGAATCGAGTCTTCCTTCGCAAGCCATCCATAAGACCACTGTCCAACACTTCTCAAAATCTGACATTGCGAGGTCGAATCAACAACAAACCTTTCCTCAGCAAGAAAATCTTGAAAAATTTCTCGACTTTCTCCAATTTCCTCAACATCAGGTGCTGAAGGTGAAACAACATCCGCATTATTTTGATTGACAGACATCGAGTAGTCAATTCTCTGACTAAGTACTTTTTTGTTAGTCCTTCTAAAGTTAGCCGAGTCACGACTTGCCCAGTTGACAAGGTCCATGAAGTGAAGACTGACATCTTGAGCAGAAGGTCCTTCAAGTCGAAGTGCGATGTCGTGCCAAGGCATTCTTGGTTTTTTTCTATCAAGTTGATTTTCTTCATGTTTTTTCATGTCGATCACTTCGCAGATCCGAGGGTTTGAAAAGTCAGGACCAGGGAAAAAAGTGATTTTTTCGTCATCGTCTACAAGTTTATGCTCATGGGTGTCGAAGCGGCCGTAGCATAAGTCAATTCCGCCGAGATACGCAATTCTGTCATCAATCACGCAGATTTTCTCATGATGGGCCCAGAGCAGCTTGGCGCCAGCGATGCCTCGTTCAGGGTGTCTAAGAATTCGAACGTTTTTATTGAGAATCTTGTCTTCTGTTATTTCTGACTCGGTTAAAGCAGAGCCGAGGTCTAATGGAGTAGGTTCTCGATACATATGAATGTAAATCTCGATTTTCTTATTTTTTTTCACAAGTGTTCTTAACACTTCAATGATTTTACTATCTTCGTTGCCTTGCTTTGGACGCTTTAGGTATAAATGAGGACAAAACCACCAGTCGCTTATGAGGACTCGATGATTGGCATTGATTAAGTCGTTGTAAATGTCTTCAAAGTAAAAACAGCCATCAACGTACCATTTTGCTTTGTTATTTTCTTGAATGTTGAAAGTAGAGTTTATTGTTCTTAGACTTGGTTGAGATTTATGCAAGACTTGGTAATTCAAAAAAGCTGAATCGATCTCTTTTCGCCATTGTTCCTTCTTTTTTATGGAACCAGTGTGAAAAAAGAAGTCTTCTACTTTTGTTCGAATGATGATCACATCTGGATAACCTGTGTCTCTTTCATCACAGAAAAAAAGAGGGTTGTGCTGAAAGTAAATCATTTTTTGAACTTCAAGATTTTCAAAAGAACTGGTGTATCCGATTCCATCTTTCGTGATAAACATCCATCGTTTTTGCAGTCTTCTGAAGTACTTGCAAATATAAAAAAACTGCTGATTTATCGCTCTTGTCCCTCCTGTTCTCTTATAAACATAACCTTCTTTAAGTTTTTCATTTGATCTGCCCATCTCAGCGTTTTGGCCGAATTCGATGAATTGATGAACGACTCCGATACATTTTGAAATGGCTTCTAAGGACTTTGCAAGTTCTTTTGTCATGGAATTTGCTTTGTTCACGTCGAATCTTTTGCAGTACTTTGAGTAATTTTTATCTTTAATATAACTCTGCTTTTTGAAGTGTTCTTTAAGAAGATTTGAGTATTCTCTGAGGTTTAGAAGACGATTGATGAACTCTAAACAGACTTCTTCTATTGCTGTTTCTTGTAAGTCGCCTGAATCTACTAGGCCGTGGTTTTTCAGGTTTTTTTTACGTAATCTATGAAATTTTATCATCTTGGTTAAGCGATCATGGTAGTAATCAATCCAGTTTCTTTCTAAGGGAGTCGATGATTTGGATATTCCTGACTTGAGACAGTCGAGGAAAAATAAAGAGTTCGGGTCTGTCACTTTTTTATGAAAAGTGTCGAGTTTGAAGGAGAATCTAAGGATTTCTTCTTTTGTTTTTGTGATGGTCCAACGCCAGATTTTACCTCTTTCGTTAATCTCGATTCTCATAGAATGAGTTATATCATCTGGAGAACGTATCTGTGGTTCTAAAGACATTTATAAACCCAATCATTTTACTATTACTGTTTTACATACCTTTTAGGAATAAATCTTTGAACATCTACAACTTTTAGTTTTCTTTTATTCATTTTCAGCCTATAAAAATTTCAGGAAAACAAGAACTTTAAACATTCATAATTAATTCATGTCAAGTTCGACCTTTGCAGATAGGTTCAAAGGAAAGTCCTCAACTTTGACCCACACAGCACTTTTTTCAATAAACCCAGAACTGGCAGTGACCAGGCCACAAGAATCTCAAATCCATGCATCAAGTTCAGAATCTCCAAAAACCATAACAAAATCAGCACCTCCCCATTTAGAAGAATGCCTAGTATTACCTTCAATTCACTTATCGAAAACTCCAAAACACAACATCTCCGGCGCTGGGAAAGTTTTTCTATTCGGAACTGACGATCAAAGCAATGAAGGAAAAAAAACTCCAGTCTTGAAGACTCGAGTCTCAAATAGTCCGACGAGTCCTCTGAACAGGTCTTTAAACCGAGGGCAGTTCAAGCCTTATGGTTTTAAAGACTACATCAAAATAAAACCGACGAAATACTTTAAACTAGGAGGATTAGGGCCGAATATTGGAGGTGACGAGTGGCTGAAGAAGAAATATTTCAAAGAAAAACAATTGAAGTATGGAGAAGAAGTCGTGAAAAATATTAAGGAACAAAAAGATGTTTTAGATGATGACAGTTATGATCTTCAGAAATTTCGGGGAAGTCAGAGATTTGAATCTCCTTGGAAGGGAAAAGTGAAAAAAAAAGTTTCTAGTAAATTTAATCGTTAATTTCAGTAAATTTTTTAAGGTTTGAGAAGGGTTATAGAGTTAGGAAAATAATAAATAGACTTTAGATAGTTTTTCATCTAGTTCTTTTGAGGAATTGATTTGGATTAATTTGGTGTAGTGGATGGATGAGAGTAGTTTTTTTGTTGAAGGATGGGATTTTGGAGAAAGGCTGAAAATCAGTAAGTTGATTTTTAGATCTTTAAAAATTGTATCAATACTTTTCAAGGATTTTTCTAATAAGTAGCTTTTACCTGAGGTGATTAAAATAATGAGTCTGTTGAAAGTTTTCATTGTTTCTTGATTGAAGAGCCAATTACTTACATCATCATTCTGAAGAAAACTGAATTTTTTAGCAGCTTTTAACAAAGCTTTAGACAGATTGGCTCTTTTATCGGTAAAACCAGGATTTTTCAAGCATCTTGAAATAACCTGTCTGTAATTTTTCAGGGAAATCAGAGGACAGACTTGGTAAAGGTCCTTCCCGAACCAACAAAATGAAAAAAAGTCTCGTTTTGCAAGTTTTTTAAGTATTTTTTTAGCTTTTTTCAATAAAACCTGCTCAAATTCCGGTTCTAAACCTGTTTCAACCATGAAAAGCACTTGATTTACTGAATTTTTAGAGGAAATAAAAAATTTGGAATCTTTCTTATAAATTCCTTGCAACTCATGAAGACACCATTTTCTGATAGCCGGGTTGAAAAATTTATTGGCAGTCAAGCACTGAAAGAAACTTTTAAATGCAGATTCAGTTTTTTCGAGGTTAACCAAAAACAACCCACATAAAAAGTTTCTTGAATCATTTGAACATTCATCTTTAATCCTCATAAACAAGTCTTCAGCATCTGAAACCCTTCCAAGCTTGACCGACACGAGACATTTAATGACCAGGCTCTCCTGGTCGTTCATCTCTTTCAATAAAAGCAAAACTTCATTTAAACTTTTCGACCTGCCTTGATAAAACAAATCAATTAACACCTGTCCAAGTAACACCCTGTCAAATCCTTCTCCCTTAGCAAGTTTCATAGAAAGTTTAAAAGACTTCATTAAAATTTTAGCAGCTTCAAAAGAAAAGCCATTAAAATGCAAAACATTGGCAAGAGAGGAGAAACATTCGATGACCAGTGCCCAGTCATTGAAATTTTTAACTGAAGTTAAGATATTCAAGTGATCAAAAAGACTTTGAGGGTATTCTGAGCGTTTTTTTAAATGAAGTAGTTTTTTTATGTTCGTTTTTAGGATTTGTAGATGAATCAAAGATAAATGTGATTGAACTACTGTTAGAGTTGATGATTGTAACTCAATTGAAAGATAAGAAAGTGAAGAATTTGGATGAGCGAGCATTTGGATGTTGTTTGAAAATGATGAGAAAATTTGATCGAATACATTGTAAGTGAAATAAAGAGTGAAAAAATAGGCTAAAACCACGAAAAATAATATAAGACTATAAGAAAGTTTCACTGCGTTGTTACTTGAGTTTGAATAGCTTTTGATTGAATCGGTCTTGTAACAAAATCGATAAGTTTCAAGTAAAACTGAACAAAAGTAACTTCTAAGTATTTATCACATTTCTTTCCCTTTTTGATGTGCTTTGAAATTAGAGAATTTTGAGCTTTGGTTAAGCATTTTTAAGTACTTTTTTGAGAACTCTGAACGTTCTTCCTCTGAAAATAAGTATTTTTTGATTTGGTATTCAGAGGAGAGGATAGTTGAACCTGGTTCATTATGCCAAACACTCTTAAGTTTTTCAGAAATAAAAGCTTTTGGATTAGGATTCATCGAAAAAGCAGAACAAATGGTAAAATTTTTCGAAGTAAAGCAAAAAAAGTTATAAAAACTTTCTGAAAACTTTTGAGATTCACTTAAAAATAAGTTTTTTTTTGACTGGTAAGAATTAGGACATAAAGCACTTGAATTACCCTGTTCATTAGAAACTGAAGCTTTTAAAGAAATTCCAAAATATAAGCAAAGTAAATTGTTTAGAGAGAAAAACTCAATCATCGAGCTTGAATCTATTATTTTCTTTAAAGAGTATTCATCGGGATCAGTTAAAAACCATCTGCTGCTCAGTTGATGTTTTCTTGTTTTTTCATTATTTTGTGTATAATAAGAGATTTCTTCTAAAGATGCTTTCAGATAGTTCAAGTGATTATTGATCAACTTGTACTGAATTATTGACATCTGCTTATTAAATCGATTTTCTCTCTCATATACCTTTGAGTTGTATTCGTTTTTTTCTACCCACAGCTGAAAAATCATCAAAACCACGAAGAGAGTCATCAGGCAGAAACAAAATAAAACAACTGGACCCAGGTATTTCAAAACTTTTAACTTCATTATTTAATATGTCGAGTCAAAAGGTTAAAGTCGCTATGTGGGACTTTAATCACTGTGACCCAAAAAGATGCACAGGTAGAAAACTTGCTAGAGAGAAAAAAATAAGGATTTTAAAACCTTATCAGAAGTTTGGAGGACTTATTCTGTCACCCCTGGGAAAAATCCCTGTAACAAACAAGGACTCAGAAATAATCCAAAACCAAGGAATCAGTGTGATCGACTGCTCCTGGGCAAGGATCTCTGAAATAAACTTCGACAAGCTTCACAACGGAAAAGAAAGAACTTTGCCCTGGTTAGTTGCAGCAAACACTGTGAATTACGGACGACCTGAAAAATTATCATGTGTTGAGGCTTTAGCCGCCGCTTTAATCATTGGAGGTTTGGAAGAAAAGGCTCATGAACTGCTTGAATCTTTTTCTTGGGGTCCTGAGTTCATCCGATTGAACCAGGAAGTGCTTGAAGGTTATTTGAATGCTGAAAGTGTTGAAGAAATTTACAAAGTTTCTGAAGATTATTTCAATTCTAATGTGAAGCAAGATGAAAAACCTTTGTATCCTCCTGGATCAAGTGAAGAGGAAGAGAGTGAGGAAGAAAAAGTGGAGGTTTTAAAGGAGGATTTAGAGAATATGGAGAGTAGTTAAGAATTTTAAGGGTTTTTTGAAGGAGAATTTGGAATTTTTATTGGTAGTGGTTTTCTGTTGATGTAATTTAAGTTATTTATTGGATTATTTATGATTAGAAGTTTTTGGATAGTTTTTCTTTTGTTTTATGGCTTTTTCTTGATTATTAAAACTACTCATCATTTATCAAAATTAACCTTCAACTAAAACAACCAAAAACCTAAAAAAAAAATCTTAATAAAACATAAACTACTTTATCAAAACCAATAAATTCAAATCCCTAATTAATCTCTTCTTCTTTCCCATAATACAATCCTTCAAACCAAATCCAAAATCAAATAATCCCAAAACAAAAAATGTCAAGCAGTGCACTAATATCAATTCTATCCAAAGGTGAAGACAACGACTCAATCCTAGACCTAATATCCTCAGTATCATCCACCCTTCGAGATCTTCCAGAAGAGTCCCTAAAAGAATTACTTTCATCATCATCAGAGTGGATCTGCAGGAATTCCTCTTCAAAAAAGCTAGAGCCTCTATTATCCCTCTGCATATCAATCCACAAGCTTCAAGGCTACAGCGAGTCTTTTTCCTATCCTCTAAACGACGAAGAATCAATTCCTCAAAATTCCGGTTTACTTTCCTGCATCTTATCTCTTCTAAACTCAATCCTAAAGTCTCCACAAGCCGAGAAGTACATCCGGTTATTATCAAAACTCCTTCTTCTCTCCTGTTTCATAGTCGAGCAAAAAACCGTTCCTGACTCTTTCCGTCGTAAAGGGACCCTCAAGTTCATTTTAACCCTTTTCAAGAATCTAATAAAAGCCGGTGCCAAAAGTGAGCAATCTTTAAACGTCTTGAAGTTAATGGCGGACTTTTACAGTAAAATCACAGTCAACAGTGGAAAATGCCGAGAATACCTGATCCGCAAAGGCGCAGTTCAAGTTTTTTGCAATATTTTAAAGTCCGACAGCCTTTACCAGAAAGATCTTGACTTTTTATTTAAAGTTCTCTACGCCTTGGGGAACCTTGCAGGTAATTGCGACCAGCAACTTCTGGTCTGGGTTTCTGGAGGCACTACTCTCGCTTTACAGTTGTTTGAAGTAGAAGAGCTTCGAGAACCTGCTTGTTTCGTACTTTGGAAAAGCTCTGTCGATGCTGTTGAGGTGCAAGAGTCACTTATTAGTGAAGACTATGGCAGAAAAGCCCTCAGGGTGTTAAATTCTTGCAATAATCCTCAAGTTGCTACTTTTTTAATTGGGTGCTTGAGAAGGCTTGGCACGAATCCGGCTTATCGAGAGTCTTTAGGACTGGAAATAAGTTGTTGCTTTTTGAATTGGCTTAAAGAACTCACGAAGCAGGTTTTTATTTTACCGCTTAAGGAACTTGTAGCGGGACTTGGAAGTCTTTGCACTCGGGTTGATATTGCTCAGGATGTGGTCAAAGCTGCTGGGATTGAAATTGTTATTGAAATTATTTTGAGACATGTTAAGGAGGCTAAACTTGTTAAAACTTGTGTTGGTGCTTTGGTTAATCTCAGTATGCAGGGTATTTTTTATATAGAGGGAATTGTTGATAGGATCACTAGCAATATTAAGTTTTATGAAGTTGTCAATTTGTTGATTGATAATTACTCGAATTCTAGTTATATGATGGAGTATGTGTTGAAGTTGATCTTGAATGGCCTGCAAAACAGCAACTGCCTCTACCACCTCTCCGAGTCCTCTTTTTTCAAAAAAATGTCTAAAATTCTCCAATTCAGCAAAAACGAAGACGACATTTTCATGTTAACAATCTGCATTTTACGAGTACTAGTCTCCCACAGTAACCCCTATCTAGAAAAAGGTTTAGAAGTTTTCAAAGAATCCTTATCACCAGAAGTGATTCTCTGGACTTTAGATGGATTCGAAAAATCCCTTCCAAACTTAAAAGCACTGACAGAGTCAGTTTTATTCATTTCCTCAATATCCCAAGAAGAAGGTCCATATCTCGATTTCCTTCGAAACTGCGAACAACTATCTTTATGCATAAAAGCCTGTCTAGACCACTACGCAGCCGACAAGACATCGACAGGAGTTCTCACCGAGTGCATCGCAAACTTACCAGTAGAAGAATTTAACATGCTTTTATAGATAAAAATGTGGAAAAAAGCATTAAGTTTCGCTATTTGCTCAGGAGCCGTCTGGGCTTCTTACATTCCTCCCACTAATACCTCTCCGTTAAAGCTTTTTTCCGCTTCTTACAGTCGAGACCTTGCATTTGAAGTCGCTGGAATCCTTGGAGTACAGCTGGGCAGGGTGCAACTTAGTAAGTTTTCAGACGGAGAAATCAATGTCAAGATCTGTGAAGACGTTTCAGATAAAGTCGTTTTTTTAATAGCATCTCTCGGACACCCTGTCAATGATTCAATAGTCGAGCTGCTTTTATTTCTCTCAGCTTTAAAGCGAGCGAATTGTCGAAAAGTCGTCTTGATAGTTCCTTACTTGGCTTACAACCGTCAAGACCGCCCAGCTCCTGGAAATCTTTACTGCCCAGCTGAAGACATTACAAAATTGATAGAAACAATGGAAGTAGACTCTATAATCGGCATTGATTTTCATGACCAGTTAGTAAGTGGGCATTTTAGCATTCCAGTGCATGAACTGAGACCTTTTTCATTAGCGATCAACTACCTTCAAAGCAAAAAGCTCCGTCATCCGGTGATAGTGAGTCCGGATATTCGAGGGACTTCAAGAGCGCATGAGTTTTACAAGCTTTTAAGTGCCTCTGGCATTCACTGTGACTTGGCAGTTCTGCCGAACCCAGGAGCGAGTATGAGTTACTTGTCGACTGACAGTTATTACTTAGGAGGAAGCCTCAGTGGAAGAGATGTCATCATTGTAGACGATATGATGATCACTGGATCGACTATTTTCAAATGTCTTGAAAACGTCAGAAATCAAGACGCTGAAAGAGTTTTCGCCTTTGCGACTCACCCGGTACTTCCTGGAAGTTCTATCAGAAATCTTGAAAAAAGTAGCTTGGATGAATTGATTTGTACTAATACTTTAAAACTTGCGGAAAATAGTGAAAAAATTGTACAGTTAAGTGTCGCTGGACTCATCGCGAAACAGGTTTTAGAAGTTTTTGAAAGGCCGGAGAGATTGTAATAAATATGGTTGATAGTCTGATGTCTTTTGGAAATAGGATTGAGGATGACCTGGAGGAAACCACCTCTACAAGCAACTTCGTCCATATCCGCATTCAGAAAAGGACTAACAAGAAATGCTTGACTTTAATTGAAGGGATTCCGAAAGATATTGACTTGAAAAAAGTACTCAAGTACTTTAAAAAGGCTTATTCTTGTAATGGAACCATTGTTTCTAACCCGGACTCTGGAGAGAAGATTATGCAGCTTACTGGTGATAATAGGAAGGAGGTTGAAAGGTTTTTAAAGGAAGAGTTTATTGTTCCTGAAAGCTGTGTCAGGGTGCATGGTTAATAGATTAGAAAGTAATTGGATGATAATGTTTAGAGTTATTTTGTTTTTGAATGGGTTTTCTATTGATGACATAGATTTTATTGTGAATATTCAAGCTATCGATAATTATAGCAATTTTAGTTATTTAAACCAAGTATTTCTTTATAATTTCATGTATCAAACTCAATATTTCTTCACAACTTAAACTAAGAAAGAGTAAACTCCTCACTTAATCGATAATTATAGAAATTTTAGTTATTTAAAACACGAATTTCTTTATAATTTCATCTTGATTGTATCAAACCTAAATTTCTTCACAACTTAAACAAAGAAAAATTAAACTCATCACTTCCTTCGAAAATTCTTATATTTATCTAAAAATCTTATTTTATTACTCTTACCATGCCGAAAATTTAAAAAAATTCTAAAAATTTTCCTCATCTTTGACCAAACCCAAAAAATTCTGAATAGTTTCAAACAAGGGCATGCCAGCAACGCTTTCAATATTATTATGTCCAGCTCCTTCTACAAAAAAAGCCATTTTTTTGGAACTTGAGGCTTTTTCGAACAGTTCCTTCGAATGATCGATTGGGACTATTTCATCTTTTGTGCCGTGAATGATGAGAAGTGGACACTCGACTTGTTTGATTCTGTCGATGTTGGGGAACATGTCGCCTGGCATCGTGAATTTGAATTCTATGACAACTCGATATATTGAACAGAGAGGAGTTTGTAAGATTAGTCCTCCGATTGGATGTTTTGATGCAAGATAGCAACTTGGACCTGATCCGAGAGACCTTCCATATGCGATTATTCGATTGGGTGAAATTTTCAGTATATTACTTAAAAACCAATAAGCAGCTTCACAATCAGAATAAACAAACTTCTCACAAGGTTTTTGCCCAGAATTATCATACCCTGTATACTCATAAATAAAAACATTACTTTTCACTTTAGGAAGAAAAACTTTTTGTACCCAGTCTTCAACTCTTGTAATGTCTTCAGCATTTCCATGAGACATCAAGATAGTGAATTCATGATTCAAGTTAAAAAATCGAGCAGGTATACGATTTCCATCTGAGGTTTGAAGAAGCAGAGCTGATGTTGGAGACTTCAGTTTAGGGACAGGAGGTTGAAAAACCAGATTTGAAATAGAACATCCACCCATTACTAACTTAAATATTATGAAATTTCATGATTATTGATATAACTCATAAGGAACTTGAATAGTGAGATCAGGGTTATCGAAATCGTTAAAAAGCATTTCTTTCAATCTTTTATAAACCTCTCCTTCAGATCCATCACCAATCATCTTGCCATCAATTGAAATAAGTGAAGAAATGGCATCTCCTCCTACATTAAACGCCTCTAAACAATCCTTCACCTCTTCAACAAAGATACTTCTCTGTTGAACACTACAAATAACCCCTTCATCGACTAGCCTATTCGCAAAAATCAAAATTCTTTCAAGAGTGGTTCCCTGTAGAATCAAGTCATAAGGAGGAGTGACTAGCACTTTACCTTTCAACAAAAAAACCACATTGTTTATACTTCCTTCAGCTATTGAACCGTCAGGGTTGATTTGAATTCCATTTGCACCTCCCTTTGCTTGAGACTCCATTGCACAGAGGGCGTTCAACATATAATTGTTAGACTTCATATTTGCTAGAAGTTTGGGTTTTGTTGGTACAGAGACAAAAAATTCATTCTTACATCTGAATCTTTCTGTAATTATCGACTTGTAGGCAATACCATAGAATGTTGTTGAGTTAGGGACCGGATGAATCCCCATGTTTCCCGGACCTGACGACATCCAGTATCTGATAAAAAGGTTTGGCTCCTGAGTGCTCGCCGCGAGGTCTAGAATCGATTTTTCCAGGAAGGATAACGTGAATGAAATTTCGATTTTTGCTTTTTCCGCAGAAGAAAAGAGCCGCTGCAGGTGACGACGCAGGTTGTAAGCTTTTCCATTTATCACTGAACAGGTATCAAACACTGAGTGACCTCGGTGCACCATGTGATCGTCGATCGAGATTGACATTAAAACAGGGTCTTTTATTATCCCTTGGATTCTTGAGTTGTACATTCCAAGAATTATTGATTCAAAGGGATTTATTACTGACTGAAGGGCTGCTAAGGTTTCTGATAGGGATGAATAAACCTTTGTGGACATTATTATTAGTCATCTGTGATGGAATTACATGATTATTTTAAGTATAATTTTCAAGAAATGTTACTTTTTGATAGTCTTGTCATTCATGAATAAACTTTAAACTAAGGGGTTATTTAATATTCAGTCATCAAGTCTAAAATCGTTAAGTTGTCCGAACTTAATTCGTCTTGGTAACTCTGATCGATCTGATTAAAATTATTCTATATACCTTATTAGTTGAAATTTATAGGTTTATAAGCTTTTAAATAATTAAACCTCATAAACCTTTGATTCTTTAAAGCCAAAATAAATTTATATATAGACTCAATTAAATTAATCAATTGAATAAAGATTATAGAGTTTGAAACCTTTCACTCAAATATATTGCTACAGTTGATACCTTAAATATGAACTTTGTTATTCAAAAATAAAAGATATTATTCAAATAGTGATGCTTGGTTACTTTTCTACCATAAAGCAGTTTAAATTTATGTGGAAAATTACCAATTAAGGTTATAATCCTTGAATAATACTAACCTTAATAAATCAAATAAGATCTCAAATCCATTTCGTTCAATAAATCCAAAAGCTCATTAAAAATATTCCTTAAAAAAAAATAACAGAAAACCTCCAAAAACCCTTAAATCCTCCACCAGTCACCTAACTCTTACTTATTTTCTAAATTAGCTATTTTCGATTTCCAACCAACAGCCCCTTCAAATCCATCTTTTCCTTCCCTCAAGTCCCTATGTGCTTTTTCTGCCATAGGATAGTTAGGCATATAGAACTGTCCAAAAAGCACCATCATTTCATCTAAAGGCTGAGCAGCAAACAAGAAAGCCCTACATTTTCCAAGACAAGTCAAATGAAGGTCAGTATCCCACTGCGAAAGCATAGCAGCTTGAAACTGTTTCAAAGTATCTCCCTTGACAACAACATCGCCTTCCAATACATAAATCACCGCATTCCACCCAGCAGGGACATCAGTGAGCCAAATGTCCGAGCCAGCAACGAAGACATCAAAGACAAAAGCCGGGTTCCTCGTCAAAGTAACAGCAACTTTCCCCATAGTTTCCCCGGCCAAGACCTTACAAATGACTCCTCCTTCACTGACAGTGAGAATCTCTTCACTTTTCATGGTCTGCACGAAAAGTTCTGAAAGTTTGAAGTCCATTGGAAGACCAAGCCACAATTGAAGGACTTCTGAGTCAGTCACGGCGACTTCAGCGTGGACTATGCCCTTCCCTGATGATACCCATTGACAGTCTCCGGCTTTCAGGGTGCCTGAATTGTTGTGGAAGTCTTCGAATGCCAACTCGCCTTTTAGTATGTAGGTGATTGTGTCGTAACCTCGGTGGGCGTGGTCTGGAAGGCCTTGGTTTTTTTTTAGTTTGTAGTGGGTGAAGCGAAGGAATGGGTCCAGGATTTGAAGAGAGTCTGTGCCGATTATTTTACGGGATAGAAGGGAATCTTCTTTTTTTAAAGTGGTTTGGTAGATTCTTGATAACACTCGGTCTGTGTGAGTTAGGTGAGTGTATTCGCTTATGTAGTAACTTAGCAGTAGGCAGGATATTGGTAGGATTAGGAACCATGATTGCTTCATTTTGATTATTTTTTGGTAGTTTTGGGGGTTTTGGAGTTTTTAGATTGGTTTGAGGTTTTGTTGGGGGATTTTATTTGGTATTGCATGTTGTTTATGGGTTTCAATGAATAGTTATTTGGTAGAGAAGGATTATTTATTAAGCTTCGAACTTCGCTGATATTATCTTGCACAATCTTCAAGTAAGTTTTAGGATAAGCTGATATCTTAAAATTTTGATTATTCAAAACTTCAACTGATTAATTTTTTTATTTTTCACTTTGAACAGTAAAATCGCTTAATTACTTAAAGATATATTTAAATCAACTCTCATTGCCAAGATCATATAAAAAACCATTATAAAACTATTTTTTTTTAACCCAGCCATGAAACCTCTTAAGGCCTGGCGGCCATTCAATTATTTTCCTAGACTTTTGGTTCGTTAGCTTAGTTGTGAAATCAGGTTAAGCCGCTATTGCGAAAAAAGTCTTTATCATCTAAATAGTCAGTGACAAAGAAATTCTAATAGATTTATTATAAGATGAGAAAAATCATGATAAAAAGGTTCTTGTTTAGCCTCATCAAACTTATATTTATAAAAAAATGATTAAAGTTGAATTATTTTTGAAATATAGTGAAAAGAATTGCATTTTTTTAGATAATTGTCTTTTATTTATTAAATATATTGTTAATATTTGAAAAATTATAAAAGAAGTAAATATGAAGATCTAATTCTAGATAGTTTGTTAAATATTTTCCATTCATTTTAATCAGAAGGCATGAAAAAGTCTGTCTATATAAAATTTTACTAAATAGTCTGATTTCAACATACTTTTCCAATATCTTCAATTTTCTGTTTAATATTCCTAAAAAACTGATAAAAGAGAACTTCGAAGAGTAAACTAGCTTGAATATTTTTCATTTCAATTTTTTATTAAAAGATCCTCAAACTTTCTTGTTCCAACACTCAAAACTAATAAACATTCAAATATCACCAAAGCTATAAATCAAAACTCATAAATTTATTTAAATCAGATGAACCTACGAAAAACGAAAGACCTAAGCAAAAAGCAAAAAACAACAAACAAACAACCCAAAATACAATAAGAAAAGCTGCAAGGTAGTAAAACTAAAAAAGCTTTTACAGGAATCCCACTTTCGCAAGAAAAGAAGAAGTCGACATAATCGATTTTTTTACCTTTTCAGAAAAAAAGAAGAAATCAAGCTAAAACTAACAGAAACAAACACATAAATTATCAACGACTAAAATTGAGTCATATGAAGATAACCTAGCCTATTAGTTCAATGAAGAAACCTTTTTCGAGCTGTGAGAAGCAAATGTACAACCTTCTGATCCACGATTGAACCGAGTACTTGACCAAAAATATATAAAAAGCACAATATTTAAGATCTATAAAACTTTTAACCTTAATATTGAACTTAGAAAAAACAGGATTTGTTAATTTTGAAAATTTTTTCTAATAAAGAAATAAATTCATTGAGTAGTTCTAGTTTTATCAACTTCAAAAAGTGCTTCAACTATCATGGTTATGAATATTACGGTTTATAGATGAAAGCTAATGATTTCATAGTTATCGCTTTTTAATATCTTGAAGAAATTGAATTTCAAAGTATTAGCTTGAAAGTTTTATATAAAATGATTTTAACTAGGATTGGTGTAGAGGTGCTTCTCTTCAAAAAAGTATAATCTAATATATATTTATAATTATATTATTGCAATAACAACATCTTTCTGAGGTTCTTCCTTCTTGCAAGATATTTCTATAATTAATTCTTGAATTTTACTTATAAAAAAAGTGAGCAGAATTATTTTCTGCTTGGCTAAATACTTTTTAAGTTTATTCACTTCGTTTTCAATAAATTAATTAATTAATTTCTAAGTTAGTAATAAATGTGCATAGGATTGGTATTTTTCTATTGCTATTCATGAATTACTATAGATGTATAAGAGTCATAAATACATTTTATTTTAGTGAGTATGAATAAATAATAGGCTAGTTTTTTTCATAGAAGTGTATCAAAGAGGCATTCTGCAACTAATTTAAGGCTCAAAGAATAATAATCTTAACACAATTGAATAAATATTGGAAAATTTTTTTAAAGAGTATGGTATTAATCAATGATCAACTAATTAATTAACAATAATTTCTAATTGTAAGACTTTAAACAAATTCAAATTTCAAGGTTCAATAAAAATATATAATATCAACTGATGCAAAATATTAAGCGACTAATTAATATTCTCTATTGTCTTATAAATACAAGATTTGGTATTAATTACTTTTTTCTTGCTCTTCTGATTATTATTTGATATTTATAAATCTTCCTGCGATATTTACACTACTTATATACTAATTCTTTTTTTCTATGAATTGTATGCTTCTGTTCAGTGCCTAATAATTAAATTATATAAAAAGTTTATTTATTGATTGCTTGCAACCTTTTCTATGTTTGAGTATACTAGGTTTCTCTCTTCTCTAAACTTGTTTTTTTTTCTTCTTTTTATAAGAATTTTTTGTCACACTACTCAAGATTTTTAGGAAAAGATCCAAAAGTCTTTTTATACTCAACTAAGAATTTTGTCAAAGGTTTTAGTGGTAATTCTAATCAATATTAAACTAGCGTTTTAAATCATAATTATTTAAATTAATCTCCTTATTCAAAAATTTTCCTTATATATTAACAAATTATATAATAGAGACTATTCGAAATTTTATATCTTAGCCTTGAAAATTACTCTTTACCTAATTAGGTAAAACTATTAGAATCAATTCAAATTTCCTATCAAATTTAACTAAATAACTAAACTATCTAGATTGGACCTGTACTGCAGAAATTTTCATCCTGATTAATAAGTTCCAAACCATCAAAACCAAGTTCAGTTGCTCGATTTAACAAATCATTTGTAAGAGCGAAATGTCTATCTCTTGCGATAATATGTATAGCGTCCTGTCTACGGCTTTGAAGATTATCGCACATATACACCGAAATGTAATTGTTCGGAACTACTTCAAGGACATTCACGTTAAAGGAAGATCCTTGAAAAACGGTTTTGTATTTTCCCTGTTGTCCTGGTACGATGTTAAAGACTAAAGTGTAATTATAGCCAACATATATTCCATTGATTTTAAATGACATCCTACCTCCAATAGTATCAGGAGACAGCACTGTATAATCCACATAGACGCATTGTCCGACAGTTTCTGGGCCCACAGGTGTTCTCGCAATCATATAAAATCTGCCTGACCAGTGATTGATATCGAAGTTGTTTATCTTTGGGATATGAGGACAAGGACCAGGCTGGCTCACTCCAAACCCAGGCAGACGCTAGAGAGAGTAAGCTAATAAAAGCAAAAACCATATTTATGGACCATATTTATGCACTATATTTCCTTACTGTGTATTAAAATGATTATATAAGTGATCTTATCGAAGAGTATTTTCCTTCGAATCTCAAGAAAATGCAAAGCATTCAATGAAAATCTTGAAGAACTGATTATATTTCAAATCTTGATCATAACCTTAAAGTGATGATCACTTTTAAATTGATGTGCTCTTCATATCAATAAGACTTTTGTTGGATAAGCTTCATGAGGCCAACAATTTATTAGTTGTCGTAATTTTTCATCACCCTATACCCAATTTGCTTTCATAGCTTATATCGTATATGTTTCCATTACTATATATATCTGATAAAATATTATATAATTATAAACCTATTTAAGGATATGTAATAACAGATATGTACTGAAGCCACCCAGATTATTAGAATCACCGAAATCACTTAAATTACCTTTTTCTCTCCAACTATTAAATTTCTTGAATAAAGGCTATTACAACGTATTCAAACTCTCTTGATGGCCAAAACTTCCAAAAAATCACCATACAGATGAAATCGAATTTAAACACAAAAGGCCTAAACCCATTTTATATGCTCCATTTAACTATTGTTAGTTAAAATTTAAGTATAATCTATATTTATTTATCGTTTTTTAGGTTATTTTTAGAGTTTTGTTCGAAGAAATACTTACAATAATTTTTACAGATGATTTTGTCTGTTTATGATACTTAAAAATTTTTTTTTTATCGGTTATTTTAAATCCTTAGGTATTTTTAGCCTTTTTACGAGAGTTGGATCCTCAAATAATTCTAAAATATAGAATCAGAACTGGCTGGATTGTATTGGAATGATGCATCACTAACCATATTTAATTTCTTTAGGTATATAACTTTAAGATGGAATATTTAGGTAATTTTAAATCTAATAATTTAAATCAATTCTGGTTTTTACAATTAGAGGTAGGATTTTAACGAACGAAACTAAAAGAATTTTGATTATTGCAACACGTTAAATCATAATTTTGTATAATTTCCAGGAATTAATACTCAAGTCAATCTAACTAACAGCATTATACATAATGAATAAACATTTGGCTACAGCAAACATTAATTCGGCTTTTGAAATAACAATTTTCAAAGAAGCTCTCATGAATTTTTTCTTATATCAGATAGTCACAAAAGAAGGATAAAGAAGTTCCTTTACACGTTGATAGATCCATAGATGAATAAACTCCAATTAAAGAGTTATTATATTTTTGAAGGCCATGAAAGGTACGCATATCTTTAAAACATTCTAAACTTACCATAAGATTCAAATTATTCATAATCTATCGTTCAAGATTTAAATTCGTACTGAATCCATGTAAAAAATCTTTCTAAACTCAAAAACATCCGAAAACCATCTCCTTATAAATAACATATTTCCAAAATCTTCCATTTTTTGGTTCATTTAACTTGTATCAAACTTAATCAAGCGATTAAGCTAAACATTTTCTTTTAATTTCTGATTCAAAACTTTATACATTCCAAAACCGATAATCAAACCCTTCTCTCCAAATCCATACCTCAAACTCATAAATAATCCAAACATATGATTCGACGAGAAACAAAAGACCTAACCAAAAAAGAAGACGACCCAAAACGCGACCTAGAAACATGCAAAGGTAGTAAAAGCGAAGAAGCCTTTTTCAAGCAAATTCACAAAGAAATAAAATCTCAGTTCCGCAAAGACAAAGAAGAATCCGAGTTAATCTATCTTCTCCGTCGTCAGCAGAAAGACGAAGAAATCAAACAAAAGCAAAAAGAAGACAAAGACAAGCAGCGTCAAGAAGCCCTTGCAAAGCAACAAGACAAAATTCGCTGGAAAGGCCTTCGTTCCCAAGAAGAGTCTTCCTTGAAATCCGAGGAAAAGCAGTTCCTCGAGCGAATGAACACGAAATTTCCCAGTCCTTACGTAATTCTTAATCAGAAAAACCTGGGCTTCCTGCTTTATTATTACTTCAACGTCGAGAAAATCGAACCTAAAGACGATAATCCAACTTCTGAGCCGACAGAAGAAGAAGAAGCAAGATTTGAAGCAAATGAAAAAGAAGCGCTTTTTGAAAACACAGTTAAAGAATTCAGAACTCGCTTCGAGAAGCGTGCGGATCATCTGTTGTTGCAGGAATGTTATAGAGTACTTGGACAGGAGTACCTGAAAAAGCATGACATTCGAGAAGCTTTGAAGTATTTTCAAGCTTTTAAAATGCTTTGTGAAAAAAACAGAGCTTATATCATGAAGATGCTTGCTTATAAAGAAATCGGGTTCTGTTATAAACTTGTCAAACAGTATAAGTCTGCTTTGATTAACTTTAAAAAACTACTGCAATTGTCTTGGTATAGAAAACATCGAGGATGGGAGATGAAAGCTTATGATTTTATAGGAATCGCTTATTATTACCTTGGAGAGATAGAAAAGTCGAAGTATTATCATAAAAGGATGTGGGAAGGTATTTATGAAGGTGAAAACTCAGCTGTTAGGACACTTGCCATTAACTCGCTTAAACAGAAACTAGAAACGAAACTTACTACTGATGAACGTGGAATACCTCAGATTAAAGATGATACTTCTTATGTCATTAACCAGTCTGATGAAGATGAAAATGATCTGCCTTCTCCCAGGACTGGCTCTGGAGAAGAAAATTTGAAACTTCTTCCGTATTTTAACTTGAAAAAAGCTCAGAGCTCCAGGAATTTACCATCGATTAGCTCTAATCGCAAACCGCCTTTGGCTAATAGGAAAATGGCTGTTAAGACTGCTTTGACTTCGAGAGTTAAACCGTTTATGTTGATTTCGCACTTGTCTCCGAATGAATCGCCGAATAATTACTTTTATGTTGAACAGATGAATAGCTTTAGAGTCAGGGGTGAACAGTTTAAAGCACATAATTAATGTGAATTTTTTTAGAATGGATGGAATTGGGTTTGGTTGGATTTGATGGTATTTGTGGGGTTAAGGATTTGGAATGTTGATTTGGTTGAATATTTATATAGAAAAACTTGCTCATTTATTAATTTTTTATTAGAGATTTTCTTTATATACAATAGTGTTAAGATTCTAACAATAAAGTCCTTTCCATGTTTATCTTTGTTAAGCAATAGCTGTTAATTTTTCTCTTCTTTCATCACAAAAAGACCACGATTAAAATCCAGTCTTCAACATGCAAAACTTCCAAAAATCCGACATAAAAATGAAAATAGGAATCGCAATAACCCAAACTCTCATAATCTACATCGAAGCAGACGAGTTAGGAACAATCGAAGACATTAAAGTGCTGATCGAGGTCGAGACAGGTATAATCGCCTCACAGCAAAACCTTCTTCTAAACAACACGCCACTGAACGACAACACAGCGATTCTAGATTCAGGAATCCTTGAAAACGAGATTCTTCAGCTTCAAGCTCCGATATCGCCGGTGAAACTAGAAGCTTTAGACCTAATTCAAAGAGTAAAAGAAGACCCGCGCGAGTTAATGATGTTCGGCCAGCTGAACCCGAAACTCATCGAAATGCTCAAGTCAGGAGACTTGATAGGTGTCGAAAATTTCATCACGTCGCTAGCTGAAGAGAAGCGCAAAGCGAAACTTCAAGAAATTGATAGTCAGATGAAACTCGACCTGGACCCACTCAATCCAGCGGCTCAAAAAGAAATAGAAAGCCGCATTCAGCAGAAAAATATTGATGAAAATTTTAAGTATGCCCAGGAGTATGTTCCTGAGATGTTCGCTAAGGTGACGATGCTTTACATCGATATCAAGGTAAGCGGGAAACCAATTCAAGCCTTTGTCGACTCTGGAGCTCAGAGCACAATTCTCAGCAAAAAATGCGCTGATAGACTCGGAATTCTGCGACTAGCTGACACTCGTTTCGCCGGGCAGGTGGTGGGTGTAGGAACTGATAACATATTCGGTCGAATCCACGCGATTAACTTGGAAATCGGGGGAAACTTCTTCGATTGCAGCATTTACGTGATAGAAAATGCGAAAATTGACATGTTATTCGGACTTGACATGCTGAAAAGACATCAATGTTGCATCGATCTTCACAAAAACTTACTCACTCTTAATGCTGGGCAAATCTCAGTTCCTTTCCTCTCTGATGGGCAGATTCATCAAAAAGATGATGATGAAAAAATGGAAATTGACAAAGCAAAAGAACTTTCATTGAAAATTCCTGAGTCTAAAACCAGTCAAATAGAAAATGAAAAGAATTCTGTTAAAAATAAGGAAAAAATTGAAGAAAATAAAACAGAAGAGAAAAAAAATGAAGAAAAAAAAAATGAAGTGAAGAAGGGAAATATTGTGAATACACAAACTCTGCCGAAACCTGCCACTTCGCATCCTTGGGAAGAGAAGATTAAAAAAATTATAGGGTTTGGATTTAGTAGAGATGAAGCGATCAAGGCTTTGAATAACTTTGGAGGAAATGAAGAAATGGCTCTTTCTTTTTTGTTTAGTAGTGGCTCTCCATTTGGGTTTTAATTAGCTTTGATAGTAAGAACTTTTCTCATTATAAATGTAAGAATGATAGTTTAGTCTTTATTATAAAGAGCTTATAATATATACTCATCATTCAACTTGATAAATATTTACAGTAATAATAGTTATTATAGTCTAAAATACTTTTTTATATTTAAATTAAAGTTCTCTCTAAATCCAATACTCAAACTAAAAAACTTTCAAAAACCAAAACAAACATTTTATAATTATTAAATTTTCACCTAATCCTTGAAAGTTAATATTTTTCTAATAATGAATGGAATCGAGGAAATCGAAAAAACATGCGAGCACATCAAAAAGCCAACAATAGGTATCCATGAAACTTTCTTATTCGATTTGCAAAATCGAACAATTCACTACTTAGGAGGAGGCGGAAAAGACCAATGGGAAGAACTGATAAAAATAAAGCCTTCTTTAATTTACTTAAACCTTGACAACAAGGATGAAATGACTTGGCTCTTTGACATCCTTCATGTGAACCCTTTAATCCATGCCGAGTGCAGCGAATGGAGTTTTAAAGAAAAAGACTACGTGATGGACTTCGATGATTATTTTTTCATCTGCATGAGCGACTTAAGTGAAAAGGATGAACTTGAAAATCCGATTCAAATGAAAATAATTGTTTTTAAAGACTTTATAATAGTCGTCTCTTGTCAAGAGCTTTACTTTGTGAATTACCTTTTTTATGACTTTCAAAGCAAACATTACAGGGATAATGAAAGGTTTAAAACTACTGGATTTCAAAGAGCTTTAACTTTAAGAAAGTTTAGGATTGAAATGCATCGAAAAATTGACTTTGAAGGAATTTTAACAGTTTATGATTTGTTTTACCAGATATTGAAGATTAATATTGCAAGATTTGAAAGTCTTGTGATGAAACTTGTGATTGAAAGTAAAAATTGCATGGATTTTTCATATGAAATTAGTTATAAGGAACTCTCTGATTATCAGATAAGGATGAGTAAAGCTGAGAGGGAACTGATTTACTTGATGGGCATCATCAAGCCAAAGAAAAAAATAATCAAAACTTTGTTAAACCTATTTTCAGAGACGAGATTTTACCTTGTTTACCTAAACGGCCTCTCAAATCGTTTAAAAAAAATAGTCTCATCTTTAATCAGCAGTAAAAATACCCTAAAAGCAGCGAAAGTTCTTTACCATACCTGTGCAGATGACACTCTTTCAAGAACTGGAATCAGTTCAGGAGAAATAATGAAATTTTTTGCAGGAATGACTACAATTTTCATGCCTATCGCTTCAATTGAATCGATGTGGGGGCAGAATATGAAAGTGCCAGGAAAGGACATAACAGATCTTCGAATTTCAGCGGTTTTCTTTAGTTGCTTTACAATTTGGATATTTTTTTCAGTGCTTTACTTTAAAAGAATTCGGTGGTTTTAGCGGAAATTAGAAAATTGAAAAAAATCTTAGGTGTAAATAATTTGTATTAAAAACTTGGATTAAATAACGATAATAAAACTCATGAATACTCAGAGATCAAAACATGAAAGGTCGATTTCTGTTTGTCAAACTCAAGGAAAAATTCAACTCATTCAGCAGAGTCAAAGAACTTTAGCGATTGTTGAGAATTTGAATTTCTTGGAAAATCAAATCAACCTTTTTCAGAAGATTAAGTTTCCTAAACTTCAACTTCCGAATTTAAAAAAACAGAAAAAACGAGCTAAACATGTTAAACAAAAGAGTTGCCAGGTAAGTCCGTGCAAGGAGCCAGATTATTCATTAAGTTTTCAGCCTACTCCACTGCCTGATCTGCATTTTCCTTCAATCCAAAAAGTCGCTCTTGGACCTGGGTGTTATCCAAGTATCCAACGAGACGACTCACGAGTTTTTATCTCCAAAAAAGGACGCCACGAGTCAAACTTCGAGGACCAGCTTTCTTTATTGCTTTCCAAGGCGAAATCCTGTGAAAACACCGAAAAAATCAAGAATTTTTTCAAAATCAACAAAGAATTTCTATTCCAAGACACAGAACTCAAAGAAATCCTCGAAAAACAAAAAGAAAAATTCAAAGAAATCCAGTCAAAAATCAAGAAAAAGACGAAAAACTTGTTAGAAGAAAACGAAAAACAAGTAAAAAAACAAAAATATCTGGAAAAAGTCGAAAAAAATTTATGGAAACGAAAAATTCCTGAATTTAAAGAATTTGCTCAAATTTTTTACTTAATTTTTGGAGTTTTTCAAATTTCTTCGCTGATTAAGTTGAAAGTGACATCACGAAAAGTAATGAAAAGTTAGAACTTAAGGGAAAAGTCGATTAAATCTTTGAATATTCTTTACTATGTCAGTGCATTTGTAGGAAAATTCAGAAGATTTAAACAAAATAGAAGATTTAATCATTTGAAAATTGTTTTGAAGAAACACTTTGAACTTATTAATAACTGGATTTCGAGAGTGAAAAAGAAGTACTCGGAAATAGTAAATAGCTGCATTGAACAACCCATGTTGTCAAATTATTTATTTGAATTTATGGCGGATTTCATGAGAATTTCTCTGAAAATACAGAGAAATATTAAAAATTTTCTTGTGATAAAAAAAGCGAAAATCGATTTAATTTGTTTAAAGTTCTCGAAAATTATTGAAAAAAATTCATTTTTCAGGTCAGCCTCAATAAAATCTGCAAATATTAAAAAACCTTCAACGATTCCTAAACAGTTCATTTTAGAATATGCGACAAAATATTATAACTTCAAAATAAATCAATTTATTCAGTCGAAATTAGATTACGTGGCTGATGAAGAAGCAGCTGAACAAGAATATCAAGATCAGCTTTTAGATAATTTTTTTGATATCTTCCTGCGCGATAGAAAAGTAAAGATCGAAAAACGTTTGATAAAAAAACCTGTTCTTTTGCTTTACTCTGACAGGAAAACAATTCTGAAGTTTATAAATAAAGGTAAAAAACAGTGGATGAATCTCATGACTTATGAAGTTCAACAAAGAACTAAATTAGTAAGATTTAACACAAACCTTTTCTAGTAATTAACCTTTAAACTAGTTAAAGTATTCGGAAGTCACCCTAAGCAAATCTTGATCTTAGTTGCTAGAAATGAACCTTAAACTATTTTAATCATCATAAACGATAAGCTAACCAAAAGTTAACCTAACTCAACTTTTCTATGACCAATCTCTAAAAAATTAAATCATCATACACAATTTCTCATCATAAACAAAAATCTTCATTTAACTGAACTTATCTAAATCAGCCACTAAACTATTTAATTAACAGAAAAAATCCCTAATCTAAAGAAAAAATCTTTACTTTTAACTGAACTTTTCTGAGTCACCAGCAAATCAATAAACTTAACAGAAACACTTCATCTAAAAAATCTAACCGAAAAATCGAAAATCCTCAACCCATCCAAAATTCTCCAAAGCCAGCAAATAAATGAATTCAACTTTAAGCTTAATTCCAAGTCTAGACAACTTCCTCTCAATAAACCCTTCCACATCCAAAAAAGACTACACATACGCAGAGCAGTACCCAGTCTTCATCTCTCAAGAAAAGCTTTCAAAGCTAATCGGAAACCCTTCAAACGTCCACGCCCGTTCAACTCTAAAAGAGCCCTCATCAAAGCGATCCTCTGACTCCTCATCAAGTCCCTTCACCAAAAGATCTCCAAGCAAGACTCAATCTTTAGAGTTCCGAATGTCAAAATTCCCGAATTCCAGTCTAAACGTGGAACTAGAAAAGCAATGCCTGATCTCGGAACTCTATCAAAACATTGAAAAACTAAAGCAAAAGTCCAAGCTTTTCCCTCCAATAAAGGTAATCTGGCCAGTGTCACAAAAGAAGTCCCTTAAAAGTGACGTGAAATCAGCAAGAGTAAACATGCGAGCACTTTTAAACGGAGAGACTTTAAGTCTTCCCTGCAGCGCTTGTCATGGCCTGAGGTGCATCTGCCAAGTGACTGACAGCTTCTGCGACCAGACCTGGGACCGGGTAAAGCACAAGTACTCCAAAAGGACTGACATCTACCATCCCGTCGTAAAAAGCAAGCTACTTGGAAGAACCCCTCGTTTTCAGTCAGTCCCCAGCGAGTCCAACTACTACGCCGAGCGAATCAGTTTAAAACGTACAAAACGACGGCGAAAAGCTTACAATAACTACGAAAACCTTCCTAATGAACTGCTTCAAGTTTCACCTAAAAACCTTTATATGAAAGTTTTAGAGGATGATTTTAATTAACTTCGTTTTAAGATTGATGAGTCAAGGTCTACCATTTTAGAACCTGTCGTGTTTAGAAGGTAACGAGAGGAAAGTTTAGGAGTTTTTGAAGAGGGCTTTAAAAAGTGCTCTTCTCGAATACCTGCGAGTTTTGAGTCTTGGAGGTTTGGGGTGAAGTACGGGTAGTCCCCGATGTGTGATAAGTACTCGCCGAGAACTCGGATTAACGACTTTCTTGAAAGCTTTTTTTGTTTGAAGGGGACTTCTGATGGCAGGTAGTTTATGCAGGCCAGCTTGAAGGCTGAGTAGACTGATGAGGCCTGCCCGCTGCAGGAAAGGCACTCGGGACGTAGGGTTAGGGGCTGCTTTACTTTTGTTTGGGATTTTGACTCGCTGAACCCTGTTAATTGAAGACCTTCTCGGTCTTTTTCGTCTTGTTTTATTAAAGTGAAGATTATCTGACTGGTTTCTAGAAGACAGTCTTGGTAGTTCTTTATTGAACTTAGAGCTTCTTTTAAGTATTGGATGTCTGTCATTTGGTTGGATTGTATGGATGTTACTTGTTTCAGTTCATTGTCTACTTTTATCATGTCTGTGTTTCGCTGCTTCATCAGATATTTATTCTCATCGTATATCAAGCGAATATTAATCCTCAGCTCTTCTTGGTCATTTATCATCATATTTCTCACAGTTTCTGCCGATTCTTCAATTTTCTCTAAAGCTTTTTTTTTCGCTATTTTCAGTTTTTTTATCTCATTTTGAATGAAATCCGTGGAAAATTTTATAAGTTTTTCCTGAGTTTTTTTAAGTTTTTTCGAGTTTTTTTCAGCTACTTTTTCGAATTCTTCTTGTATTTTACTGAGTTCGAGTTTTTGACTCTCGATTTCTGCCTGGGCCAGTCTCGGGGAAATGTAAGGATCAAGTTTTTGTTGTTTTTCTACTGAAAGGTTTTTTGATGACTCGTCACTTTTTACTGCAGAGCCTCCTGTTTGCTCTCTTTTAAGAATAGAAACGTCGAGGTTTGATGAACTTGGCGTTTTTTTAATTGTTGAAGGAGGGTCTGGCACTTTTATTTGAAGTTCCTGTGATTTTGCCACTTTTTCTTGGGGTTCTGGTGATTTTTTTAATGTCGGCCTTTTTTCGAAGTGTTTTCGGATGACCTGAGGCTTTTCTAGGAGCTTTTTTAAGGATTTTCCTTTTTCGTTGGGCTTTGAACGGCTTTTTCTTTTATCTGCTTTGGATTTGATCTCGATTTTTTCGATGGTTTTGTTTAGGTTGCTGGAATCGTTTTCTTTTAAAGTAATTTCAGGTTCTTTTTCAACTTTACTTGAATTTAGAGAATCTTTTCGAAGACTATCTGGTAATTCTTCCTTACTTTTATTGATTTTTCTATTTTTCCCCTTTTCTTCAGAGATTTGTTCAGTATTCTTAGAATTTTTTTCCTTTTTGACTTCATCATCTTCATTTTTTCCTTCAACTTCTTTTCTTTCCTGAAATCCCTCTTTTTTCACTTCAATTTTTTCACTTTTTCTTTCAACCTCATTAATACTCTGAATACTTTTTCTAATTTTCTCTCCTTTTTGACTATTCCTTCTTTTTTGACTTTCCTCTAAATTCTCACTTTCGCTACTTTCAACAAAAGGTTCATCTTCAAATTCTTCATCAATCTCCTTTTTCTTATTCTTCGATTTTTCCTTAATCGGAAGTAACGGCAAAGGAGTACTTGACTTTTGATAGATCTGAGGTGGTACCATTAAAAAGCTTTCCCTTAAATTAGAAGCCCCTGAAAAAGGTCGACTTTCCCAGCTTTCAAAGCTTTCCTTTGACAACTGGGACCTTATCAGGTAGTTCGGAGTTATTTTTAAGTCAAGGACATTTTGAATGTTGTTCTTTGAAGTTCTTTCAATGCTGATCTGGGTCTGGCCTTCAATGCTGAGATTCACTGACTTCAAGCGAATCTCAGTTTTCGCTGTACTTGCGAGAGGAGAAGCTTTTGGCGAAGTTTCAAGAGTTTCATTTTTTTCGAAAAGTTCAGCTGGAATGACAGGTTTTGACTTTGGACTTTCATCGATAGCGAAACTGCCAGCTCTGTCTTTGAAGTTTTTTTTAGATGAAGGTGAGTTGAGATAAGGGACTTCTCGATGAGGAGTTTGAAAAGCACTGGACTCAAAGTCGTTTTTTACATCAACACTTAAAGGGGCTAAAAATTTTGCTTCAGTAGTTTTTTTGAATTCCAAGTCACTTTTTTTTTCTTCAATGACTTTTAACTGTTTTTCATAAACTCGTTTCAAGTGCATCAAAAAAGAAAGAGTTGGTTGTGGAAGTTGATAATTTTCTGACTTCATGTCTCTGGACTCTTCAATCAAGGTGCAAGTTTGACGTAAATCTGACCTGATCACTGGTCCCATGAAAGTCAGATGATCAAGTTGAGAGGTTTCTATAAAAACTTCATAAATTTCAGAGGAAATCGCGAATTTTAAGGCTTTGTCAAAAAAACTGTTGATGTTTTTAAGGTCTGTATTAAGACGATTGCGCATATTTGAGTTGTCAGTTTCCATCCGGAACTTGAACTCTTTGATGTCTTTTAAAGTGACTCTTTCTTTCGTTAAACCTTCAACTTTTTGAGTCAAGATATCATTATTTTCTTTGACTTTTTTAATCAAAAACTGAAGACTTGGCATTGATTTTTCGTTGAGTTCTCCAAGTTTATATCCAAAACTATCAACTTTTCCATTCAAACTCTCTAAAAGATGGGCAGTTTCATAGAGATGTTTTTGAAGTAAGTTCTCAATGACTGTCATTTGTCTTTTCACTGAATCTTTCGTTTCTCGAATGCTTTTTTCGCTGGTTTTAAACATTTTTTCGTTGTTTGACTGAACTTCTTCCATTGTTTTGTAGGAAACTTTGAGGTATTCGAAGTGGTGGGTCAACTGGTTGATTGAACTGTTGAATTGTTCGAGTCGACGCGTTGTAGAGTGTTCTAAACTTCTTGTTTCACTGAAAACGTCGAACATTTTCTTGTTGAAGTCTTCTAAGGGAACGAGACGATTGAGACTTCTTTGCATCTTTTCTTCTAAGTCATTATTCCGGATTTTGTGTTTAACGTCGTGTTTTTTAAGCTTTTCGAGTAATTTTTCGTGGGATTCTACCTTGGTTATTAGAGGAGAGACAAGATTAGAGATTAGGTCGCGGATACGATTTTCTAAGAATATCAGTTCTGACTCAAGTTCCATGTCTACCATTTGATTATAAGGTTAAGACGTTATTTCGAAGTTTTTTCAGGGGTTTAAAAAGTTCGGAATTTTTGGAGGTATGAAGTTTATGATTTTAGGTTCATTTTGAATTTTTAGGAAGAGATAATAAGAGCACTGAGGTCTTTGATTAGTTTAGATTATTATTTGATTCAAATTTTCATTCAGAAATTAAAACCTCTGTAATCAGTAATTTATTCCAAATAAAAGCTTCTGATATTCATTCAAAAATCTTAAAACAAGAATTCTCATAAAAAATTCTGAAATCCTTAAAATATCCATTCAATAAATCATCACCCAATCCATTCAAAACCAGAAAAATCCCCAACTCTCCTATTTTCCCTCTTTCCCTCTTCTCCAACTCCGAAAAAATCCTAATTCAAAGTAACCGCTAATAATAATGGGCTGTGGAAAAAGTAAAAAATCAAAGCCTCAAGAGCCCCCAATATCCCGAGTAAAAGAAAAAAAAGACACCGACCGTGCAAAAGTCTCCACCGAAAAAGAAAAATTCTCAAAGTTCACCTTAAACAACTACGAAGTAACAAGCCAGATCGTGCGAGTTCCTTACGCGACACTCTTCAACGCGCGTCAAACTTCAGCAGACCTTCCAAAAACCCTGAAAATCGTAGACCTATGCCAACCAGAAGGAATAAGTCTAAACCCAAAGCACCTGGAGACCGAAATAAAGCAGTTGAAGTCCTTAGACCACATAAACATCTTACGAGTTCACGACATGTTTCCTTACAACAACAAGTTCTGCATTGTGATGGAGCCTCTGGAAAACTCGATAATGCTTCTTGATTTCATTCAAAGCCTGCAGCATATGAAAGAGTCACTAGTTTGCAAAATCATGTCACAGATCTTCAGCGCGATTCAATACTGTCATCTTAAAAAGGTCATTCACCGTGATTTGAACCCGAAGCTCATTTACGTCATTAACCCGAACACTTTTCATATAAAAATATCTGAATTCGGGGCTTCTGCTTTCATGGACCCTGATAATAACCTGGTCGGGAAAAGCTTTCCTAAGGTTTTCACTGCGCCAGAAGTTTTTACAGGGTTTTATAATGAAAAGTGCGACTTGTGGAGTGCTGGGGTTATTTTGTACTTGCTGCTCACTGGAGAACATCCTGCTGTTCCTTTTCATCCGGATGGCTTACAGTCTAAAGTCAGTCATTCGGCTTTTGACTTGCTTTGCAAATTGATGAATGAAGACTTTAAAGTTAGAATATCTGCCGCTGAGGCTTTGGAACATCCTTGGATTAAATCGGCACAGGATGATAATGGGGCTGATGTTGATAAGGCGCTTAAGATGTTGAAAAAATTTAATAAAATATCTGAGGCCCAAGATGCTGTCAGGGAATTTGTTGCCAGTCAGATTATTTCGTATAATGATAGCCAGTACTTCATTGAAAACTTTCAGAAACTTGACAGTAATAATGATGGGAAAATAACAAGGGAGGAACTGATGGAGCATTATACCAAAACTATGTCAAGTACCGAAGCCACAGAAGTAGTAAAAAAAATCTTCGAAGTCGCAGACCGCGACAAAAACGGTTCAATCGAATTCGCAGAGTTCATCCGAGGAAGTATGAAGACCTCATCCCTTCTCTCAATAGAAAACATCGAAAAGGCATTTAAACTTCTCGACAAAGACAACAACCAAAACCTTTCAATAGAAGAGCTTCAATACCTATTAGGCGACACAGCCGACAAGCCAATAAGACAACTAATCCAAGAAGCCGACCAAAACAAAGACGGGCAGGTCAGTTTTTCAGAGTTTTTGAAGTTGTTGAAGAAAAAATACGAGTAGATAGTCTAATTATTCTATAAGTCCCGAAGGAACTCGCGGAACTGGCAGAAAGTGATTTTGCCGGTTTTGTCAGGGTCTATTAAGAGAAGTAACTCTTGAACTACTCCTGGAGGAAGGTCGTAGCCGAAAGAGTCTTGAAACTCCGAGTGGGTCACGATACCGTCGCCTGAACTGTCTATCATTTTAAAGGCTTTTTCAATGTTTTCATCGGTTAGAAGATTTTCTCTTTGGATTGCAGCTCGTAAAAACTCGCTGTATTCTAAAAAACCGTTTTTGTCGCTGTCTCCGTTGTTGAATATCACTTCGACTACCTCGGCGGCCTTTTCTAGCTCCATTTCGGATTTTAAAACGTAGAGAATCTCGTTTTTGCTTAATTTACCGTCTGCGTTGAAGTCTAGCTGCTGGAAGATTAGCTTCAAGGTCTTTAGTTGTTCGTGTGGGATTATGTGGCTAAGAATATAAGTATAAAGCACTTCTTGGAACTTGTTTTTATTAGAAAACTCTTTAACCCTCATCAAAGTGCTAACAATATCCGGACAAGCGATATTAGCTGACTGTACCCAATGCTCCTGCAAAGCAGCAGCTGCAGACAAGCGATGTTCAGGATTGACGACCAATAACTTCCTAATCAAATCTTTCGCAGAACTTGAAATATCCCTCCATTCCTTAGACTCAAGATCAAACTTTCCCCTCTTAATATTAAGTCTCAAGACCTGATCAGTGCTAGCTCCAAACGGTGAGTTTCCACTAAGCAAGACATACAAAAGTACTCCAAGACTCCAAATATCCGCTTTTTCGCAGTACTTGCCGTCAAGTACTTCAGGAGCCATATACTCCAAAGTCCCGACCATGTCAGTCAAAGGTTCAACATAATGAACTGCAGTGTCAAAATCAATGATTTTGACTGACAAGTTCTTTTCAGAGTCTTCTAAAACAATATTCTCCGGTTTGATATCACGATGAACAATGTTCTTACTGTGTAAATAAGCCAAAGCAGAACAAATCTGCCAAAAAATCAAAACACAATCACTTTCAAGTAACTTTCCCTCGTTTATTACCTTTTCAATCAGGTCTCCTCCAGAGTAAAAGTCCATCACAATGTAAAAATTCATCTCGTCTTCATAAAACTCATGAATTCTCAACACACAAGGATGATCAAGTTCTTTAAATATACCAATTTGCTTTTGTAAGGTTTTATTTCGTAGATAATTCTTTGGAAGGCCTGATTTCAAGATTTGCTTCACAGCGTAATGCAGGCCTGAACGTCGATGAACGCATTTTTTGACTACTCCGTAAAGACCGATTCCGATTGTCTCGGATTCGACGTCGTAATCGTTAAGAAATCCAGAAAATTGCTGTTTGATGAATTTTGTTGGAGTCAAAAGGTCACCTGAAAGAAGAGGAAGACTGAAAGTTCGACCTATTACTCGATCTGAGGTTCTGGAAGTGCTGCAGAGTGATCCCATTTAAATATATTCAAGAGTGCTGTTATATTATGGAAGAACTACACTTACACCTTCAGGAAAAAAATATCAATAAATTGACGGAGTTTATTGAAAATCATCAGCCGGATAAGGGGTTCTATAGTGAAGATCTTCCATTGTTTTCTACTTTTCTTATACAAAAAGCTGGGTTTTCTGCATCTCCTCAGACTATCGCTTGGCTTCATTTTCTGACACAAGAGTTTCCCGTAGACGTTAGGAGTGTAAGTGAAAACTTCCCTGAATGTCTTCAAAACCTACAGAAAAGATGCCCAAGGACGGAAAAACTTTACATATTGAAAGGAAAACTCGGACTATTCTGCAATTCAAGGGCCGAAGCCCCAGACATGTCGACAGCAACACCCGAGCAACTTCAATGGTCAGAAGAAGAGTCATCCGAAGGTAACTACCAAGAATTTTCAGTATTACTTACTTAGGACTATGATCAGGACGTTTAAGTGGCTTAGGTAAACTATTGAGATAAGTTCTTATGTTCCTTAACTTCATTTCGATTTGTCCTATAAGACCTATATCATGGTTGAACTCGTAAAGAATACTATTAAAAACTCTAATCTGCTGCTCTTCTAAAGTTTCAGAAGAGATTTTTCGAAGGATTCTTGATTGGAGTTTATTTTTTTCTTCTTTCAAGGATTTACTTTTCACGATTTTAGCTTTTGAGTAGATTTCAAAAGTTTTTATTATTTTTCCACTTTCTTTTGATGTTGTTATGTCTAAATACGCGGATTTTTCTGTGTTGTTAAAAGAGATTGCTTCTCTCATCTTCGTAAATATCACTGATAAGAAGACACCGCCCCATATGACTGTCAGGACTGAGGTAAGTCTTCCGAATCGAGAAACTGGGTACCGGTCGCCGTACCCGATGGTCATCATCGTGATGTATGTAAGCCAAAGACAGTTTTCAATGTTTTCTAGGTCTTGGAGCATCAGAGGACTTTCAAAGATTTTTATTCCGTAGGCCAAAATAAACATTCCTGGAATAAATATCAAAAATCCAATCACTTGAATCGGGTATAAATAAGCGTAAGCTTTTAATGTGAAAATTGGTGTCACCTTTACACAGTTTTTTTCACATTTTCTGAGAGCTTCGGTTGTGTTTAGCATTCCGAAACTTAGAGAAACAGCTAATAAATAGAAAATTCTGAAAAGCATTAAAAATAAGAAGATTTCTTCGAGGTAGTAACACATTGAAACTTTTTGATAGAGGATTACTGAGTCAATATGGATTTCGATGTTCATGTATGGATAAGGTAAGATAAGGAAGAGAATAATGATAATAAATGACTTTCTATTAAAAAATAGCTCAAATACAGACCTGGGTCTCGTCATTTCAATCACATCCAGGAAAGACACAGGACGTGGCGGAGGTCTTTTCTCGAATGTAAGCGGATAAAATTTCAAAGCTTTGAAGTAGAAATATCTGTAAAGCAACTCGAAAAGAATCCCAATAAGACTCAATATAAGAGAGATGATGCGATATGGGGTTGTGTGATGTGAGTTTATCGAGCAGTGTTCAATAGTTCGTTCTAATGAATAGGACTCTTCATATGATACCAGAGCTGGAACTATTGCAAGAGTCCCAGTTAATGCACCAAGAAAGCGAGCAAAGTGAGATTTGTCTAAAATCAAGCAGTACTCTTTAAATGGATCAGAATTTCTTAAGTTGCTTGGTGAGGCTAATGATCTTCTAATATAGACATTCATTTTTTCTACTTTTTAATATTTAATGGGATTCTTAAGAACTTGGTAAACAAATAGTTTTAAAATTATCGGAAAGATGAAAAAGGAAGTGAAAAAATTTTAATTAATTGAATGATTCTTGCTTAATTTTTTCGATATTTTCTTAGTTAATTGGTATTTAATTACGCACTCTTTTTGTCCTTTTTACCAAAATGTGAGAACGATATGCTTCTCCATCATCACCGATTTGAAAATATTTCATTAGTGTCGTATTGGCAATATTTACCAGTTTGCCCCGATTTATAATCTTTACAATCGGGTCATTTCTATAAGTCTGGTTTATTTGCTTTGATACAAAATCTGGCAATATTCTCAAATCATCCCCAAGGCGGATGTACCACTCTTCTTCTGTTTCATTGTCAAAGAATCTATCGTTGTGATGAGGGTTTATACGTGGATCATTTTGAGCTAATCTTAAAGGGTCAAAATCCCTAACAGGTTCATCAAAATGATTTTCAACAGGGTGTCTTCCTCTTGGTCTTCTATGACCCCTCCGATTGTTCCTTCTTTCATCACCTCTTAACTCATAACTTTCTCTCGAAATTACCGAACCATTATCAACTTCAAATTTTACTTCTTCATTCAGATTATCACTAGGATGAAAGTTTCTTCCCCTGCGATTCCCTCTTCTCCCCCTACCCCTTCTCCGTGGTCCTACATTATCACTGCGAAAGTCTATTACTTCCTGATTACTTAAAAAATTCTCCTGTTTTTCTAAAGGTTTACCCTGTGTGAAATTGACATTTTCAACAGTGACTTTGAGATTTTTATTAAGCTCTTCAGTCACATTTGATGCAAGAAGAGTGATAATATGGTCAAACTCTGCCTTTTGCAATTTTATTTCAATGTCTTTAACATTTTTCAGTACTTCCATATCAACATAAATACTTGAATCCATGCTTTGTCCAAAGTTCTGTGAGTTCAAGATGGCCTTAAGGATCTTTTTCCTGGCCTGTATAGAGGACTGGATATCTTTTTTATTCTGATTTACCTTATTCGCATTCACAGTTTTAATACCACGAACTTTTTGCATCAGGTGAATTTTCGCAGTTTCAATCGACTGGATGATTGAATTCACACAGCTGATGATTTCATTTTCGCAGATGTTATTCGCTGTTTCGTAGTCTTCGCTTATTCTTGTTAGTTGATCTTCTAGTTGTTCTAGGTTCGAAATGTCTGACTGGAGGTTGTTCTTTTCTTGGATTAAGTCTTTTTTAGTGGCCTGGCCTGACTCTTGTAGCAGGGAATAGTTCACGGGATATAATGAAAAATTTGCTGGAAATTCCTTTAGGCAAAAATAACATTGAAGAAGTTTTCCTTTTGCTCGAGAGTGAAGGCAGGGTTCACAGGTTGTATGACCGCAGGGCAGGATTATTGGCTTTCGGCTTGTTGAGTAAGCGTTGAAGCAAATCTCGCATTCGGACATTTTTATTAGGCGTGGGTTTGATTAGGATGGTTGTCTTGACTGTCAAACCCATCTTATCTTTGATCAGTTGCTAAACCTAATCTAAATAATTCTATGATTTTATTCTAGTCTCTCTTGAAGTTCCTTAAAGAATCAATTGGTTCAATCCAAATACTAATATCATCTATTTTCTTAACACTTTTACTTAATTCTGTTCTTATCAGATTTTTTATCTTAGATTCTTTCCAAAACCTCTTCATATCATCTAAAATAAAGTTATGTACCTTAGTATTAGATCTAATCATTTGGCATTCATTCTTACATTTTTTCGCTAAATTTTTATCTAATATTTTCATAACCAGAACTCTAATATCTTTTTTTGTATGTTTTCCATACATCATGATTGAAAGTAAAGACTGCTTAAGAGTATATAAATTCCTTAAAAAAGAAAATTTTATAAATATCTTCCAAATATTATAACATTTACTTCTGATAATAGAAAAGTAATTATAAGCAGCCTGATGAACCCTCTTTTTAATTGTACGAAAGGGACTAATAATAGATTTTTCACTTTTATGAGATTTTATATTAATGTTAATTTTTGCTAATTCATATGGTTTATAAGTAATTTTTAATTGAGGATCAACCTCATCATTATAATCAAGCCTTTTTCGTGGTTTTTTTAATGGTTTTGTTTTTTTATATCGGATAAAATCATTTACTTCTATATTATTAATTGAATCATTGCACCTGATTTCATCATCTAGATTTGAATTATACTTTGATCTGGATTGTAAACAAAACATAGTTAGTTTGAATAATCTAAATTTACCTAAAAAAACTGATTCGTTTAGCATGATGGTTATTACTAATACTTGCATTTCAAAACAATTCTCAAGATCCTTGAGAATGTTGTCTTTTTGAAATTCATTGAATATATAATTGTCTATAGGTTTATCATAAGAAAAATAGTTAAATCTTGATAAATCGATGATTTCAGAAGTTTTATATATATTCTGAATCTCTGAGGTCTCTAAATTTCTTTTCGGGTTACTTATCCTATATTTAAATTCTTCTTCGTGAACAATAAATCTTATCTCATTTTCCCCAGATCCATAAATGTTTCTTCCCTCTTCAAAAACATTCTCAGAAAGACTCTTCCTATTTTCACTTTCCATCTCAAAAATATAGAATTTTTTTCCCGAAATTCTCTTCTCAATCAAACCAAATTCCTCAAAAGACTTCAAACTTCCCAAAACCAAAACCTAATAAATTAAAATGTTTGACATACTGTTATTCATTTTATTTACAACACTAGTTCTATCATCCGGTAACTTTTTATTCTACCTCTCTCTCTTCACCCTTCTAAACATCTTTCGTTCATACTTTCTAAGCAAGACCTTTCTATACCACAGTTCCTCCCCATTCACGACTTCAATAATATCCTCTTGTCCTAGTTTCCATTCTGGTTACAAGCCGACTTTTTGGCTTTACAACGGCTTAGTTCAAGTGATATTCGAAGCAACGATAGGAAACCTATACAAATACGACTTTATCTGCAAGAAAATCATTTACAAACGCGAAATCATCCATCATCCAGACGGAGGCGTCTTGGCAATCGACTGGGCCGGGGCAAGGCCAAGCAAGTCGAAGAAAATCCTGCTGATAGCCCCAGGGATCACCGGCGACAGTTCAGTTCAATACGTGCGACACTTGGGCCACGACGCAATCGCCAAGGGCTACACAATAGGAGTCCTCATCGGCCGAGGAGTTTCTGGAATTCCAATAAAAACACCTCTTTTACATAATGCTTGTTCCTTCAATGATTTCGGATTTTTAATTGAAAAAGTAAGGAAAAGGTACCCAAGTGTTTTTTTAAGTGCTTTGGGAATCTCTTTAGGTTCAGGAATTCTTTTGAAATATGTGACTCAGACTGGAGAAAATTGCGCTTTGGATGCGATTGCTAATGTTGCTACTTCTTTTAATCATCATTTGTCTGCTCGTGCTATGGATGAATTTTGGCCACATTTTGGCCTTCCTGGAATTGCTTTGTTGAAAATTGTGAAGGATTATTTGGTTCAGGTTGAGAAACATTTACTTAATTGGCCTGAAATTTTAGAGGATAGAGAAGTTTTTTTGAATCATGGGAAACAGGTCAAGTCGTTTTATGACTTTGATGATAAAATCACTGCCAGACTCTCGGGGTTCTCAGGGGCGGAGGATTATTATAATAAGGGAAGTACTCATGAGGATATTGATAAGGTGAAAATTCCGCTTTTTGCTATTCATTCACTTGATGATCCGGTAGTTACTGCTAAAGGGATACCTTTTGAGTCTTTTGTTGAACATAAGAATACGATTTTGATGACTACTTCAAATGGAGGTCATGTTGGATGGTTTACTGGAATTTTTAAGGTTAAACGATGGTTCCAGGTACCTTGTTTGGAGTTTTTTGAAGCGGTTCGCACACAGAAGCATAAATTTAAATATAGTTAGATCTGACTTAGGATTAAGTTTAACTATTTTTATAATAAGTGACTTGAAAACAAGGTGTATTTATTTAAAGCTTCTAGATCAAAATGGAAAAGAATAAGAAAATCATCTACTAGAAAAAACTCATAACATTCAATTGAAACCTATCTCCAATATAATCCAATTTCCAACTTCCTACCAAAACCTAATCCTCCAAATAAATTCCCGAAAAGGTCCTTAAAAACAATGCAACTTTAAATAAAAAAACAAATAAAATGATTGATTCAATCCTTTTCCTATTTTTTTCTACACTGGCCTTTTTCTTCGGTAACTGTGAGTACTTCCTGATACTCTTCACACTGATCCACTATCTCCGCCCAACCTTCCTCTCAAAGACAACCTTATACCACAGTTCCTCCTCCTTCGCGAAATCAATAATTTCCTCATGTCCAAGTTTCCAAGAAGGTTACAAGCCGACGTTTTGGCTTTACAACAGTTTGGCTCATTTGATATTTGAGGCAACATTTGGTAATTTATACCACTACGACTTTTTATGTGAAAAACTTCATTACAAGCGAGAAATAGTCCAACACCCTGACGGAGGAATCCTGGCCATCGACTGGGCAGGGCCAAAAGCAAAAAAATCAAAGAAAATCATGCTGGTGGCCCCGGGGATCTCAGGAGACAGCACGGAACAGTACATAAGGCACTTGGGACACGACGCAATTGCCAAGGGATATACAATTGGAGTTCTTACAGGTAGAGGCATTTCAGGACTTCCTTTGAAAACTCCTCTTGTGCATAATGCTTGCTCTTATAATGACTTCGGGTTTTTAATTAAAAGGGTCAAGAAAAGATACCCGAAAGTCTTTTTAACTGCTTTGGGAATTTCGATGGGGTCTGGGATTTTATTGAAATATGTTGTTGAAAGTGGAGATAGGTGTGAGTTGGATGCGATTTCGAATATTGCAACGTCTTTTAATCATCATCTTACACTTAGGACTATTGAAGAGTTTTGGCCACATTTTGGAATTCCTAGCTTTGGGATTTTAAAAGTGCTTCAGAATTCGATTAAGAGGATTGAACATCACTTGATGGAATGGCCTGAGGTACTTGATCAGAGAGATGTTTGCTTGAAAACTGGAAAGAATGCGAAAAGGATTTATGATATTGATGATAAAGTTATTTCGAGACTTTCAGGGTTTTTAAACGCTGAGGAGTATTATCAGGATGGAAGCACTCATGACTTGATTGATAAAGTTAAAATCCCTCTTTTCGCTCTAAACTCTCTAGATGATCCAGTAGTAACTGCGAAAGGAATTCCTTACGAATCATTCAGAACTCACGAAAAAACCATTCTAATGACCACTTCATGTGGGGGACACGTAGGCTGGTTCACAGGCTTCATAAAAGTAAAAAGATGGTTTCAAGTTCCGTGTTTAGAGTTTTTTGAAGCGATTCGGACACACAGTCACCGAAACGACTGGCTGACTAATTAGTTAAACAAAATTCTAGAAAATCCCCTAATCAAAAAACTCCAAATTCTTCAACACCCAAAAAAAATTATCCAAAAACAACAAAACCCAACATCTTTCCAAAAAATCCTTAAAATACTTCAAATAATTTATCCTTTAAATCTCTTATCAATATGATTCACTGCACAAGTAACTTTTAATCAGGAAGAAGAGTAAAGTTTTGCTTTTGCGTATCTTGGTTCTTCCTCTTGCTGATCATGATAAGTTTATCAATTCTCTCCATAGTCGAAGGTTTCAAAGACCAAAGACAAGTTTTACTTTCAAGTTATTCAAAACAGATCTCTCTTTGGGAAAAAAGCAAAAGATTAGAATTCGCTGGATTAGACATCATCGTCAACGACAGTCTTAACAACGAGGCTCATCTTGTGAAACAAGAACAGGACCCGTCGATGCTTCGCAAAGACAACTACACAAAACTCAAGGAATATTCGCCGACCTTCTACTCGATTAGCATCCACAACCCTAGAGAACTTAACAGGTCAGAAGTGCTTCATTTCAATGTCTCGATCATTGAAAAAGGTCATGTCAGCAACTTGACTATTCCACCATTGAAGGCTTTTAAAACTTCTCGTGTTTCTGTCTTGAGCAGAACTTGCAAAAGTTTAGGAGGAAGTTATGATGGATTCGCAAAATGTACACTCAAGTGGGTAGGCATTATGTAGAGGCTTAATGGATTTTGTGTTAAGGTTAGCAAGGCACAGGATTGGGAACTTGATCGTAATTGGAAGTTTGTTTCTTGTGGCCCTGGCCAAACTATCGGCACGTATCAAGTAGTTCAAGAAAAAGATGATCTAGGCGACATGACCTACAAGGTCAGATCAGCTTCAGATCCTCTCATCTATGCCAGACAAATAACTCGTAAAACTGTGAATTTCGGACTTCCAAAGATCTCCTGGGAAATCATGGGTTTCGTAATGCTTGCCCTTTCAATACTTCTAATTTCCCAGCCAGCTTATTACTTCAAGCAAAGAATTTACGGAGAGCTTAAAGAATCCCCCATCCTTGTCGAGTTCCAGCCAAGAAAAACTGAAAATCAAGTAAACCTCAAATGATTGATAGTTGGTAAAGGTTGAATGAATAAAATTTAAGGTAATCTGAATGGTTTAGTTAAAAATTGAAGAAATATCAAAGAATTCACCGTAGTTATCTGCAAAACTGAAATATTTGCATGAAATTTAATACAATTCAATTTTTACAATTAATAATTACCAGGACAAAGAAATCCTTAAGTAAAAGTTCCTAAAACCAATTACTCTCCAAACTGAACCCCTTGTAAAATAACTTCCCTCTCCCTAAACTTTCTTTGAAACATCCTAATTCTTAACCTGATCCACTTCAGAACCTTAAATAATTTTTCCCACCATCACTTTCACTCAACATGTTTAAATTTAAAAAATGATGGAGATCCATAGATACTTATAAATATGTTCTTGAAGTCCAGTCCTCGTCGACGCAATGAAAACTTCGCCCAGTGTCTAGGCTTCACTCCTACGCGTTCTTCAAGCTTAAATTCAACGAAAACCACAAAAAGTTTATCGAATCAAGCTCCATGTTTAGACTTTTCCTCATTTCGATCGCCTTCAAAGCGTTTTTTAAATGACCCTTCAACTCTTTATGAAATCAAAGAAGAAAAAAAGGCTGTTAAAGGAATGACTCCAGAGCAAGTCCTTAATGATAGTCGTTTTCAGTTAACTGAACTGGAAAAGGATGAAATTAAAGTATTTCCAGAAGTTTTTTACATTGGAAAAGCTTTAAAAAAGCATGATGGAAAGTATGATGATGAGAAAGGTTATTATAGGACTTTTGTTGGGGACCAAATTGCTTTTAGATATGAAATTTTACATATTTTAGGAGATGGAAGCTTTGGAATTGTTATCAGCTGTATTGATCATAAACTGCAGATACCTGTTGCGATTAAGATTCTGAGGAGAGGAGCACAGTTTGAAGAAAATGGAAGACTTGAAGGTCGAAATTTGTCTATTTTGAGCTCCAACGGCGCTCAAGAGACAATAATCCAAAAATTCGAAGAATTCATTTTCCGAAACCACTACTGCATAGTCTTCGAGCTTCTAAGTGTAGACCTCTACCAATTCTTAAAACAGCGTCATTTCCAAGGCCTAGCGTTAAACGTCTTAAGAAGAATAGCAGTTCAACTTTTAATGGGTCTAAAGCACATTCACGAGGAAGGTCTGATTCACTGCGACTTAAAACCCGAGAACATTCTATTCAAAATATCTCACAAATCAAGCATAAAATTGATAGACTTCGGTTCAGCCTGTTTGAAAAACGAGAAAACTTTCACTTATATTCAGAGTAGGTACTACCGGGCACCTGAAATAATTTTAGAAATTGACTACTCAGAAAAAATCGACATATGGAGTCTTGGATGCATTTTATTTGAACTTTTCACTGGATGTCCACTGTTCATGGGAAATGATGATATCGACCAGCTGTGTAGAATGATTGAAGCCATCGGGGATATCCCTGCAAAAATGATCAACTTGTCACCGAGGAAAAAGGAACTTTTTGATGAGAAGGGAAGACTTTTACTTGCAAATTCTCAAGGAATCATGCCTGGATGTAATAGAATTTCTGCACAGTTGAGGAAAGTTGACTCTGATTTTGTTGAGTTTTTAAATGAATGCCTCAAACTTGAACCTGGACAGAGATTTGATGCTAATGCAGCTCTTAAGCATCCTTGGATTCGGGGGAATAAAACGAAAAGACATAATAAGAGCACGAGAGTTTTATACAAATCATTAAACTTATTTTAATATTTAGTGAATAGATGATTGGGATTATTATATGATTGCACGTATATGTCTTTTAGTGGTTTTGGCTCAGAGCGCCAAGGAACTTCGCAAGTTCATTTTGGAGGATGTGAATGAAATTAGCATCTATCCGGGAGAGCATGTTGAAATCCTTTCACCTATTAGGCCTAAATCAATGAATAGCTGGGTGATTGGCCGATTTCCATCAAATCGTATAAGCCCTCTCGAAGGTCGTCTTGGTGACCGAAACTTCAACAAAAAAGACGAGAATGGTAGAAGACTACAGAAGTTCACAATAATAGCTACAAACGGATCTCCAGGCGAAGAGTTGCCGATGGACTTCTGGCATATTAAGCCTCAATATGCCGAACAGTATTACAACGACCCAAGTGCCTATGAAGCCATGCACGGGGAGAAGCCAGAGACCAAGATAGTGACATTTAAAATAGTGAAAGCAGATCTGTAGTTAATTAGTTATGATTTAAAAGTGCTTTATCATGAAGACTTCAACAGATCGCTTCAGGTCCTTCAAAACTTAAAAAAAGTTCAGAAACATTCATTCTGATATCTGCCAAAAATTTTATACCGCCAACGAGTTTTTTCAATTAGGACTTTTAAGAATTCACATCAAACGAGAACCCTTAAAATTATTGGAAAAGGGAATTGGATTATTTTAATGTTTTAATTAAAGTAACTGGAATGATTGTATATCATCACAAGTCTTGCAAAAAGAACTTGGTATAAAGATGGACTTGCCATTTTTATGAGGAAGTGGGTTTGGATATTTTATAGATGTTTTAAGTTTGCATGGATATTCAGAATGCTTGGATTAATGACTATGTGAACCAAAGATAAGTTTTGGAAGTTGAATATATCTTGAGTCTTTTCCTGAATTTTATGGGCAGAGGGTTCAGCAGGTTACAAATATCTAGGTTCATAAGGGCATAAGACAATCCTTATGGCTATTATTTTCAGCTCTGCTAAAAATTATTGAATAACGAAACTGCATTTAATTGTTGAATCAAGACAATCATTTACTTACTAATTTGAAAATTATTTGATTTTAGATTGGTAGTAGAAGAGGAAATATATTTCGAATCAGCAATAAGCCTCAGATTCACAAATGGATCACAATCCTGAATATTCGTAAAGAATAAACTAGAAAAACATTATAGAAAATGGTGAGCTATTTTCCATACAAATTTATTTATAGATAATTGATGAAATTTATCAATCAAGCAATCATCAATAATTATTTGAGTGATCATATTTAGGTATTCTTGACCATCTCTTACTGTTAAAATAAATAATAATAATCTTTGAATTTAAACTTTGACTTTATTAATACTATAATCAAGTGATCTAAACTAAAAATTATGTGTTACAAAATATAAAATTCTTATATCTTTTAATTTTTTTTCTGAATCTCTTATAAATAAATAATAATTCCATCCATTTACTAACAACTAAAACAAATGATCTATATTCAAACTTCAAAAATAGAAAAAACTAAGTCACCATTATTCCTGCACTCCAAATTCAAAACTTTACCAAAGATTAATCTACAACTTAAAGAGAAGTATAAATTATAATAAAAATATCATTTGCCCTAAATACTCGTGCACCACTTCTCGCATTTCCGCGCTTTCAGTAAAGCATCTTCTAGCATTAAGTAACACACCAACTCGTTCCACATCATCCGTGTTTGCAAAAGAAAACACCAAGGCAATAAACGACGTGAAAAGCTGTCTAACCACAGGTTCCACCAAAAACCCTTCACAAGTCCTAACATTGAATTTCCCCTGAAACTTCAAAATCGACTCAAAATTCTGAAATTTTTCATTGAAAACATTTCTAATCTCCTGAAACTGTTCAAGTTTTTTCTTATCCTTCAAGTCAATATACCCAAGTTTTGGTTTAACCTTCAAAGACTTATCCAAAAAGTTAGATTTTACATACTTCAAAAATCTTTTGAAGTCTCTGAACAGTTTCTTATAAAGATAATCTTTTCGTTCCTTGAAAAAAAGTTTCTGAAAAGACCCGACTCCTTGCTTTACAGTCTTTGTAGTCTGAGGCAAGAGATGTGAATACTTCTGGAAAAATGTGTGATAAGAAGCCACTATTTCTGACTTCAGCTGTGCAAGTCTTTCTCCTTCGGGTCGGGTCTCAACTTTCAGAATTTTCTGAGCTTCGAGGGACTCTTCCTCGAATATTGAAGGACTGAAAGGTTGTCTCTTGGAAGGACTTTCTTCAGGATCTACCTCTTGGCTTGTCGCTCTTTTGAGGTAAGGCAGATCATCGTCTAGAAGGAAGTTCGTAGACAATACATGGAAGTCGAATCTGCCTGATTGGAAAGCTGAAGTGCTGTCTAGTCTTTGGCAATCAGACCTTTCAGCTAAGGGTTCGGAGTTTTCTTCGAAATCTTGATTCCATCCTTCGTCAGCCAGATCACAATAGTCGAAATCCATATTATATGGAAATTTTAGAATTAGACAAGATGGTGGATTTTATTCATTTGTAGAGGTATGGGTTATGGAAAGATTTCGAGGAATGGATTTTTTTGGAGATTTAGAGGTTGGATTTTTTTAAGGATTATTGATTTTAGGATTTTAGAGTGAATTTTATAGAATTATTAGGTTCTAACAATTACTTATTATTTTGTGCTTAAGAACAGCAGCTCCCGCAAGAACTTTTCCCTCATCGACCAAAACAATCTTTTTCCATTCATATCAACATTTTCTACAAAGTCATCCTTGATCTTAAATCTTTTCGAAAGATTAGAAAAGTCTTTCTCATTAAAAACCACATCAAGAAACTTAAAAAAGCTCTCTCTAACTTCCTTTTCACTGAAATACTCTCTACAAAACACTCCATTAATTGAGCCATACGGATTTGTTTTATCACTTTTAATCTTTTGAGATACCCACTTCTTAAGTACATTAAAGTTGTTTTCAAAGTGTTTCTGAAATTCCCTAAACTTTATCTTTTGCTCCGGGTTATTAAAATCAACATAATCCAAAGTCGAGGGTGTTCTGCTTAACTCGTTTTTCCTTGCATGATGAAGCATGCGAAAATGTGCCCTGACAATAGAAATGACAATAAAATCTTTCCTTTTCATAAACAATGCCTGAATGACAGATTTACATACAGACTGTCCATATTTTAAACAACTCAAGTTAACAGGCACAAGATTCTTTATTTCCTGATTAAACTCTTCTAAAGCCTGATTAATCGGTTCTATTGGCAAGATTTCTTTATTTTCAATCTTTTTCTCAATATTTTCTTCATTATCTTCAATCTTCTCTTCAATATTTTCGCCAGTGAATGTAAAAATATTCATTTCTTCTTCTTCAAAGTTATTGACTAAAGATTCTGATTGCCAAGAACTCAGGCTAATTGATTCAGTTTTACTTAAAAGTCGGTTGTTTTGTGTCGAGTTAGAAATTGAATCATGATTTTTTTTTCTGTCTGTTAAGAGCTCGCTTTTGCATTCTAAAAATCCGCTGAAGTTGTTTTCGAAACTAGGAAGTTCGTTTTTTGAATCATTATCTGAGATGAAGCTTTCAAAGAAGTCTTTTGAATTATCATCATCGATTGAAACGTGTTTTAAACCTTTTTCTTTTATTGATAGATCGTGTATAGGAATATCGGAGAATAAATGATAATCATCGCAAGGGTTAGTTGAAAGATTTGTATTGTTTATTTGAAGGGATTTGTTAGTTTTGTAGATTATCAGATTTTCTTCATTTATCTTTGGTTGTAAGGCAGTTTCTAGGGCTGTTTCTTTGAAGGAGGACTCATCATTCTCGAAATTGTTGAATTCTTGCTTTTCACAATAGTTTATTTCAATTTCATCGTACCCTGCAAAGCTGGTAATCCAGTCGTCGTCCATATTATAACCAGACATTATAAGAACCTATAAATCTTTAAATTTCTACAATTTCAGATTAACTTGAACAACTTCAACTTGGATAAAGTTCAATCCTAAATAATTTATTAATGTCTTTCAGTAGCTCTTCAGGTACCTTTCCAAATAACTCAGTAGTTCAAAATATTCCTTACATCCCAAGCAATACTCAAATAATTCCAGAGGCTTCAAACGTTCCATTTGTTCAAAGTTACTCAAGCCCTCACAGAAATGTTCCACTTGCAAGTCCTCATTACGATAACCAATCAGTATCTTACAATCATGAGTCCCTAGGAAGCCCTACTACTGAAACCCAAGAAATTTCAAACATTTCATCAAATCCTGTCAATCCTGTCACTTTCCCTGCTTATCCTCAAGACCCTTACAGTCAAAGTTCAAACCTTCTCCCAAGTCAAGAAGTTCCTGATGACCAGTCGAAGTCCCAAATACTTTCAAAGGCTTCAGCAAGTCTTTTAAGCCATAATCAGTCACAAAACGACTTCTTGAACCCACGAGTGAATGCATTTTTTAACTCAATTCCTCCAAATCAGAACCCAGGCGAAGTCTTCATAAACTCTTCACTAAACTCACCAGGTGTTAAAAATGATCATCCCTATCGACATGCTGTTGAAATAGACAATCAAAGTTTCAATAAATTCTACAAAACAATCTCAAAAGAAGAAAATGATTTGATTTCTTCGAGGTTGTCAGTCACTCAGATACCTGAACATTACGTGAAGTTGAAACTGACTCCGAAAGTTAGGAGTCCTAATTTGAAGGAAAATTACTCTGAATTTATTTTACATGATTTTTTTGAAGTTAAGGATGTTGATCAGCCAGTCGAAACTATCTCAAATGGCTGGATTCGACTGGATGTTATGAAAAAAATCGCTCCTTTTAATGCTGATTTCATTAGGTGCATTGACTCTTTGTCTTCTGATTTTCATATCGCTGGGTGGAAGAAAAGCAGAGGGGATGGAAATTGTTATTATCGTGCTGTTATCACAAGGTACTTAGAAATCGTTACTAATCCGTATTCTGTTATATCGAATCTCAAAATTTTCGTTTTGATGATTGAAAAACTACAGGCTTTTGTTAAAGATAGAACTGAGATTGATTTAAATTATAGAAATGCTCTTGATTATATACTTTGTGGATGTAAAAATTTAGAAGAACAGAAAAATACACCTAATGAGGCTTTCATGACACTTATGTATTGGTTTCAAGTACATGAATTTGATATTAATTTGGTAAGAGTAGCTCGACTGCTAACATACCAAAGCCTAATCGAAAAAGCCGATGAATATACCGACTTCGGAATAAACATCGAGTCCATAAGTACTTTAATCCTTCTAATGGGAGAAGAAGCCGAAGCTTTTGTCTTGATGCTTCTTCCTCTTCATCTCGGTATCAAAGTAGTCCAATACAACCTCTTCAAAAAAGTAAACATGGAAATCTTCCCAAACCAAGACGAAAAAATCATCGAAGTCCACATCGTGAGAAGAGGAGGCCACTACGATATTTTATATACAAAGCAAGAACTCGAGCGAGACATGTACCGGTTCTCAACAGGTTCCTACCACTTTTATAATCAGTAATTAGAACTTTCATGGACCCAGCAAAAACCACTAAAATGATCAAAGCTTACTCGCAAAATCGAGTCATTTTCGGAGATTTTTACAGAGAAAATCGATTCAAAACTCTTATTAAAGAATACGAGTGGAAGGTCAAAGTATGGACTTTTGCTAGTGTGACAACTGGAATTTTAATGTTCTTTTGTAGAGCTTCTAGGTGCTTGAAAGGATGGTTTTTGGGGTTGTGGGCTTTGGGAAGCCTTTTCATGCTTCCTATGTCGAGTGAGCTGATGGTTGTGTCGAGTGAATTGTATGATAAATACGAAAAGATGATTGAAACTAAACTTCCTCTTACTAAGAAACTCTCTACAAGGAAGGTTAACAAGGAAATTAAACGAATGTTTGGTATTTAACTTTCTTCAATTGTTAAACTAGGCTATTAAAGAAGAGATCTGTGGGAATTCACGGTATCGGCCTGGTTAAGCAGTTCTTCTACTGCTTTGTTCACGTCTTGCTCACTGAAACCTTCGATGCAGATTTTTTTCTCGACTCCGAAGTCGTATCTGACAGTCAAAAGAGGAATCGCGTTTTCACATTCACGAACTATGAAGGGAAAATGAGGTGCTTGTTCTTTGACTGCAAAATAGTTCTTTGATATGAAATTTCGCACGCCATCACTGTGAGAGCTATTCTGGCAACAGACCAAACGAAGTTCCCTAATTTTGCTTGCTATAACTTTATGCCAGCTCATATTTATTATCGTCATTCTCAACACTTCTGAATGATTTATCTAACTTTTAGTTTTTATGAGAATGAAGTAGTAAATAATGATTTTTCTTAGATGATATAATTTGAAATTTTGGATTCATTTATCATAAAAAGCATTTTGTCAGGTCTTGGGAAATAGAAGTTTTTAGATTATCGTCGAAGATACAAAGAATCAGTCCCAATTCAATACTCAATTCTTTCATCTTTAATAACCTTCATCATTTCATTCCAAAGCCCTCACTCCCAGCCTTTCCTCGAACCCATTCCCAAAATCCCAAATCCTCCACCAATCCTCCAACAAAATCCAAAAACTAATTTTTTTTCATTTTCAAACTTTCTAAATCCCAAGCTATTCTCACACGTGGAGCCTTTATAAAAATATGTCAGAAAAACAAAACTTCGTCAGTTCGAGCATCAGCGATCTGAAAGACTTTGCAAATGACAGCCGGAGATTGTTAAACCGTTGCACAAAGCCAGACACGAAGGGTAATCTTTATTAAGAATATTTAAAAATAGCAGGCGCCTGCTCCGTGGGATTCGCAGTAATGGGCTTCATCGGGTTCTTTGTGAAGCTGGTCTTTATTCCAATCAATAACATTCTCCTAACCCCATAGTTAACTAGTTTGCTATTCATACAGCCGAATTCATACAAACAAAATTAATGGTTATAAATGCAGAAAATCTTCAAAAGACTCTTCACTGTCGCTCGTGTCTTTGATAACCCGACGGAAGCTATTGCTGACATACGCTCTGGCACTTCTATCGCCGTTGGAGGGTATATGAATGTCGGCTTTCCTGAAAATTTGATCAAGGCTTTGAAGGCTTATGGAAACTATGACTTTTCACTGGTTACACTTGGATGCTCTGTTGAAGGGTATGGGGTTAATTCGTTGATCAGCAATAGACAGGTTAAAAGACTTGTGACGCCTTTTCTTGGAAGTAAAGACATCCAAGCCCAGTACCACAATGGTGAACTCGAGTTGGAGCTCGTGCCAGGAGGTACCTTAGCAGAAAAGATCCGAGCTGCAGGTGCCGGGATTCCAGGTTTCTGGACCTCAACAGGTGTTGGAACGATCATAGAAGAAGGAGGTTTTCCAATCAAATATAAAAGAGGAGGTGTAGGTATCTCAATCCAAGCTGAAGGCAAGGAAAAAAGGTTCTTCAACGGAAAAGAGCATCTCTACGAAGAAGCGATAAGAACAGAGTACTCCCTGGTCAAGGCTTGGAAAGCCGACCCCCTGGGCAACCTGGTCTACAGAAAAACCGCAAAAAACTTCAACCCAGAAATCGCGATCTGCTCTAAAGTCACCATCGCAGAAGTTGAAGAAATTGTGCCTCTCGGCAGTCTTGACCCTGACGAAATCGACACTCCTGGAATCTTTGTTCAAAGAATCGTCAAAGGAGAATCGTACTCTAAACCTCTCTTTGTCAATGAAGTTGTTGATGATGGTGGGAATAGAGAAGATAATAAAAGAAGTGAAATTTCGCAACAAATTGCGAGAAGAGCGGCAAAAGAATTGAAAAATGGAATGTATGTTAAGGTTGATTCAGGAATTCCTAGTCTTGTTGCTGAGTATTTACCTGATGGAGTTATTGTTGCTTCTGCTTCGGGTATTATTGGAGTTAGTAAGGAGAGAAAAGTTATTGACCCGGATTTGATTATTTCGAGTGGGTCACCTGCTGGACTTATTGATGGAGCTGCTGTGGTTTCTACGAACTTTATGATGGATTTGGTTAGGGGAGGACATTTTGATGCTTCTATTATGGGAGCGTTTCAAGTGTCGGCTAATGGTGATTTGGCTAATTGGTATGTTCCGGGTATTTACGTAAAAGGAATAGGCGGATCAATGGATTCAGTAGCAGACAAGGACCAAAAGATAATCATCACAATGCACCACACACAAGACGGCCGTCCAAAGATAGTCCCCGAATGCACTTTGCCCCTAACAGGAAAAAGATGTGTAAAGCTGATCATCACTGAACTAGGAGTATTCGACTTCCGCGAAGACGGTCTAAACCTATTAGAACTATCTCCAGGAGTGACTCTCGACCACATTCGAAGCAAGACAGGCTGCGGTTTCACAGTATCTTCCGACTTGAAGACCTCTAGTTAACCTAACTGTTCATTAAAACTAGTTACAACTTATTTTTTGTTAGATGAAAACAACTGACTTCCTTTAACAACTTTCGTCACTCGACTTGTCTGGCTTGGAAGACTTGGCTTGAATTGCTTCGATGATTTTACTGTGTTAAGCACGGGAACAAGCTTTTTCTTTGTGGAAACTGGAGTGATTGGGACTTTTAAGGAAGGCTTTGATATAGGCGACTTGCCTTTTGATTTCAGGATTGAGGTTGGGTTTGAAAGTCTTGAACCTGAGTTTACTAGCTTCGGCTTTAACGGGGATCTGTTGATTGATTGAGGATTTAAGGGAAATGGACAGAGTTCTGAATTGTTTTCTGAAGATGTTTTGCTGGATTTTATGGATTTCATGCTTTTCGCTGGTTTCAGAGATGGAGATGATTTTAAGGTTTTGATATCGGACTTGCATACCAGGGTTGGGCTGTGATTCAATAGGTATTCCCACATTTCCTCCATGTCGTTAAATTATTATTTAAATCGTTTCAAGGTTCAAACGGAACTCCTTCAACCAGTAAAAAAGAGGAAAGGTTCATAGTATCACTCCACACTAACCAAGCAAACTAATCCAAACCACCATCTCCAAACCTTCAAAATGAGTAAAAATATTAATTTCAATAATAATTCACTTCAAACCAATCTAATCTATTACTTTTTAACAACAAGAACTTTTCTGTTTTTCCGCTAACAAATTCGAAGCCAGCCGATTGACAGCAGATTCTTTTCCCATCCCGACGCCACTCTGAGCTTTGGTGTTATAAATATTTTGAAGTAGTTCTTCAAAAGCCTCTTTGACCTTGACAATAGTGATGGCTGAGGTTTCATGAAACATGAGTCCATGTTCCTTGGCAAACTTTTCCCCAACATCTCTGGGAATTTTCCTTGCTTCGGGGTTTCTATCGCAGAGGTCGATTTTATTTCCAACAAGCATAATGACGATGTCAGGTTCAGCATGATCCCGAAGTTCCTCCATCCACCTTTTGACAGCTTGAAAGGACTTCTCATTGGTGATGTCATAAACAAGCAGTGCTCCGACAGCCCTGCGATAATGAGCGCTTGTTATCGCTCGGTACCGCTCTTGGCCTGCAGTGTCCCAAATCTGAGCTTTGACTGTTCCTCCTGTTTCTAAAGGAACTGTTCGAGTCGCGAATTCCACTCCAATCGTCGACGTCGGGTTTTTTGGAAGGGTTCCTTTGATGTATCTTGATAACAGGTGAGTCTTACCCACTGCCGCCTCTCCTACGAGAACGATTTTGTATAGATAGTCGTAGTCTTCGTCGCGAGTCCGCATTTTTATTTAGTCTAAAGATCTAAAAATTTCTTGCCTTGATGAAGCTCGGATTTTGTCGGAAGGGATTGGATGTCGAATAAGGAACGGAATTTTATTGCTGCACCTGGCCAGTTAGCAATGGCGACTCCAACAGTTTGATTCCCCTTAAAGAAGTAGCTAATATGTCCTTCATTGGCAGTTCCCCTATTCCTAACTTCATGATGCCCAAGTTCTCCATGAAACCCAACAAACTGAATATTAACAGCCTGGTTGCTCCAAAAGAAAGGAACCGTTGAGAAAGGTATAGCGCGTCCAAGGACATTCAAAGCAGCAACCTTTCCCATTTCCTGCGCAACAGACCAATGCTCGATGCGATTTCTGTCGCCAGTGTAAACATTTAAATAATTCGCGACATCTCCAGCAGCGTAAACATGTCGATCATCAGTCTGCAAAAAAGCAGAACATCGAACAGAGCCATCAGAGTTCAGTAACTCTTGAGGCACGAATGACGTGTTTATGCTTGCTCCAGTCGCTAACAATAAAACGTCTAAAGGAATTTCAACTCCATCAACAGTCACAGAACTTGCCTTTCCTGATCCGGAGTTTATTGATGAGGCAGTTTTTCCTAATAAAAGCTTTACACCTTTCGCTTCTAAGGAGCTTTTTAGGAGCTTACCGATATCCTCTCCCATGATTCTCTTTAAAGGCACAGTTTCCACCTCAATCACAGTCACCTCAACACCTGCAAAATTCGATTTGATAGAGTTAGCAGCTTCAAGTCCTAAAAACGACCCTCCAATAATAACAACCCTCTGAGCGCCCTGTAGGGCGCTCTTAATTTTCAAGTGATCCGCGACATTTCTAATACTACAAACATTCGAAAGACTAGCAGCACTTAAATGTGGATTAAGTATCCTAGCAGAAGACCCACTAGCAATAATCAATTTATCATACTCAATTTTCGAGCCTTCATTTAAAGCAACTGCTTTATTGCGAGTATCAATACTTTGCACTTGAGAATTTTTTTGTATCTGAATTCCATAAGTATCATAAAATTCCTGAGGTCTAAGCCAGATCTGTTGAGGTTCAACTTTAAAGTTTTTACTAAGAGCAACTCTATCATAAGGCAGTGTATTTTCATTAGAAATCATGCGAATCTCTCCAGAAAAACCATTTTTTCTCAAGGTCTGAGCTGCTGACTCGCCTGCTGCTCCCGCTCCGATGATAACGACGCGATTTTTGTTGCTTGGGTCAGCGAGTGTCATGTGGTGGTCGGTGTAAGCTGATGCGTTTGACAAGCCTTCGGGAAGGTGAACAAGGAGCTCTCCTGAGGGCGTGATTGAAGTCGAGTACGACGGCAGGTCTTGCACTGGAGGAAAGGTCAACGTCTCTCCTGTTTCCACGCAAAATGACGCCGTGTGCCATGGGCAAAACACTTTTCCGTCTGAAAAGCTCCCCGTTGAGAGAGGGGCTCCGTAGTGAGGACACTTTCCTCCTGTCGCGAAAAACTTTCCGTTCTTGTTAAAGACGAGAATCGCGTATTTGTCACCGTTGTGCTCTACTGACTTCATTGTTCCTGGAAGGATTGAAGATGCTTGGCCGAGGTTTATTGTTGTGGAAAATAATCGCGATACGTGCTTTAGCATTTATATGAGTAAAGATGTTGAAGAAATTCTGGAATAGGGTTGAATGGTGGAGATTTAATTATGATGATGGACTTTTTGGTGAATTTTTAGAGGTAAATAAACATGATAAGGCAAAAAGACTTTTTTTGATTAATTATTTTTTTGATCTCTAATCGAAAGACTTTACAAGATAATTATTCCCAAGCATGAATATTCCCTCAAATCATCTTTTCCTAATCCTTTAACTAAAAAAACCTTCATTTAAACACCTAAGGATTTCAAGAAAAATATAATAATTAATGTAAAACATGCGTAAAAGTTTCTAATATTTGAATGAACTTCTATAAGAATGAACCGCAAGACGACGAAAATCTTTTCGAAGATTGGCTGAAATCATGTCAGGCTTCACCTAATAAAGAAAATACTCTTCGAACAGTGCAAACTGTCGAGATCAACAGCGCGGCTCAAAGTTACCAAGAAATGTTTAAAAACGTGGAAATTTTAAGTGTTTCTGAAAGCAAAGATAGCTTCAAAATGTTTGAATATTCCAGCAAGCCTAGCTCACCTGGAGCGAGTTTTGTTAGTCCTAAGGAAAAAAGTGTTTCACTGCTAGGAATTAGAGATTTGAACAGAACTTGCTATGATTCAGTCGTGGAACAGCCTCAGGAATCAGATGAAGTCACAAAGGTTTTTTGTTTTGATTGTAAAAAGTCAAGCTTTCCGAAGATTTCTTTGCAGGTTCGTGACTTAGGAGTCTGGGACAACTTCAAATACTTCTTAAAAAGTTTCAAATGCTGCAGTGCAGTAAACGAATTAAAAGACTTCCACGAATACACCTACATCTGCCCCTACTGTCACAAGATTTTGCTTTGCAAGCCAGCAATCCCTAAGTAATTATCCTGTCCTAATAAGTAAAACTTAATTTAGACCTTATCTTTTATCTTCTTTAAAACTTTCCTCCTTCGTAACCTTTTCTTTATTTTTCAAAGTACTTTCCTTCTTTTGCTCTTCTGCTTTCATCTTCATTTCAGCTTTTTTTTGTTCCTTTCTCCTCTTTTCCTTCAAAGCATTTCGAGTTGGAGGAAGCTTAAAGAACGGTTTATCCTTAAACAACACAGAAGCAGAATTGACAGTCAAAGTCCTATAAGTTGGTGCAGGTCCTTCTTCTTTAACAGTTCCTAAGTGACTGTGACAGTTCGAGCATGACAAGTCTGAACATTTTTCTTTGGTCGCGTCTTTTAAACTAGCAAAAAATGTTGCATGGCCTGTTGTTGTCTGGAACTTGTAGTGCGATGGAAACAATGGCTTGTCACATAAGCGGCAATGATATGTGCCTACGTCTTTGTACCACCAGTATTCTCCTGTGAACGCACGCTCTTGGCCTTTACCTTTCAGCATGAAGTACTCATGTGGAGTCAGTTTTAACTTTAGGCTGGATATTGACCGTAGTAGCTGAGAGAACATGTTTACAGGATTATTAGAGAGTAAGAATTATTTTAGGGTTTTTTATTGTTGGAATAGTGATTTCGGGTTTAGGGGTTTAGGGTTTTTGGTTGAGTTTAGATGGAGTTGGGGTAGGTGGATGGGGTATTTTTTAGGGAATTTGTTTGGGATTAGTTAGGAAGAGATGTGGTTTTTTTATTATTTTAGAAGTTTGGGTTTAATGTTGAAACTTTTGAAATAGGTTGTTAAGTTAGATAATAATTTGAATTTTAAAGTTATATTATAATGAATGTTTTATTGTACTATGATAATCTTTCTGGTAAGAAAAGCAATCTTCTCATCAACAACAAAAATTCATGAATTTCCTAAATCATGAAATGCAATCTTTACCTATAATAAAATAACTCATTTAAATATCTTACATCCAAATACCCACCCACCTTCCAAAATTCTCTAAAATCTTCTTCAAACCCCATAAAGTCCTACCAATTCTAAGGGAAAGCTCTTTTAGTTAAAATGGTATAAAAGTCCTCTCTAGTGATTTCATGTCCATTAGAAGCCGCTCGTTCAAGCATCTCATTGAGTTCATCAACAGTCATAGTTTCCCCCAATTCCTTAGCAACCCTTCTCAAGTTATTCAAATTGATAGACCCAGTTTTATCATCATCAAACAATTCAAATATTTTATCAATTCCTCCCCTTGACTCCTTATCACCAAGTTTATCAGTAATAGCATCTAAGAACGTATCAAAGTCAATAGCTGACCCGAGTCTATCCAAATCAGCGATCATCGCATAAATCGTGGGGTTCTTCGATTCAAAGCCCAAAGATTGCATGGCGGCTCGAAGCTCTTTCGGGTCAATAGTCCCCGACCCGTCAGTGTCGAACAGGTTGAAGGCTTCTTTGATTTCTTCGATTTCGTCTTCAGTGAGCCCGCGCTTCTCGGCTCCTCGTCTGCCGCTGGGCGATTTGCTTTTTGAAGCCACGTTTCTGGAAGCCGGTTCGTATCCTCCTCTTTTCATATTATATTTGAATTATTTGAATATTGAAAGATGAAAATTGGGGATTTTTGAAGGATTTGAGGGAAATTTGGATGGGTTGATGAGGATGGGATTGGGGGTTAAAGGAAAATTTTTTTGGATTTTGGGAGTTGTTGGGTTTTGGGTTTTTTTTGTTGGGGTGAAAGTGTTTTTGATGATTGAGGATAATTAGTTAATATTATAATAAAGGATTTTTGATCATTTTTGAATTAAAATTGACCATATTATTCTGGAATAATGGATATTGGAGAATATCTCAGACAACAGCTCAAGGAATCGATCAATCAGCAGTTTCATATTGAAGGGGACATTTGGTTGGTGCCCTGTGTCGCGAATTATATTGAAAATGATTTTAAACCACTCATGAGGCCTCTCAATTGCAACTTTTTAAACGACCAGCAGGCAAATAAATTTGGGTGGACGCCAATAGAAGATGAGATTCTTTTAAAAATCGTGACATCCAGAGGTGCTAAAGCCTGGAGCGGAATTGCAAAAGAACTAAACGCAATGATTCACGACGGGTCCAAAGTCCGTCAAGGTCGTCACTGCCGAGAACGATGGTACAACCACGTAGACCCCAGTCTGGTGAAAGGCAACTGGTCCACAGAAGAAGACGATCTTTTACTAAAAGAATATTCTTTACTCGGCAACCGGTGGAGTGAAATCTCTAAAAAGCTCAAAGGGCGAACTGAAAACAGCGTAAAAAACAGAATCAAGTCACTTTTAAAGAAAAAAGGAATAAGAGATTCGGACTCTGAATGTAAAAGTGTCAAAAGTAACACCCCAAGACTGGGATTTAGGACTCCAGACCCTCGAACAGAGCCTTTATTGTTGATGTCTCCTCAGATTGTGAACTATGAGATTATTGAAAAAGTTGAAAACTCTCCTAAAGTGAATTTTTTTATGCCTGGACCTTTGGAGATGAGGCCGATTCCCCAGCGACTTCCAGGGATTAGACAAATAACTCAGACGAAAGAGTTACTTAGAAGAGATGCAGGACTGGATGGAACATTTTCTCCATCCTTGTTCCTTCGTTAATCTAAGATTAGAGATGCTGGATTTCTTTTACTTATAGTTTTATAAAAAATTTTGGTAAAGATGCTTGTATATTGCAATATTTTCTATTAATATTAAACTAGCAGCCCGAGTAAAAATTCGACAGTCTCGACTCCATCCTTTCCAAATCCAAGTAAAATTTATTCGTGACAACAGGAACCATCTTCGGAGCCCAAATCAATTCGCTAGGCTCTTGAACCAAACTCGTATTTAAAGCCAATTTTTTTTCTAACAAATTTTTCGAGTCCCAGTTCAGATTTTCCTTCATTTCTGAAGTGTCCAGGAAAGACTTTGACTTGTTTATTCTTAAATCATTTCGCGCTGAGACTATTCTGGTGCCTCTTGCGCGGGAATCATTCACCAGGACTGGTCTTACAGGAAGACTTGGCTTGTCGATGATGCTTAAGGCGCGTCTGGACCTGATTTCGCGAATACTCGGAGCGTATTTATCGTATTTGAATCTTTCCATGTTGAATATGAAATCTTAAGAATAAATGGCAGTCTATTTGATCTCGCTTTTACTGCTTCTGGTGAATGGAGATGATTCTTTGAGTAAAAATGCCAAAGCGGATAAGTTAAGGGCTTTGTCTTATAGCTCTGGTGGAATTATCAGTTTTTCTTCAGAGGATTTTTTGGAATATGCGATAAGGATGCCTAGGCCTTATACTTTGGTTGTTCTTTTCACTACTTCTTCAGCTAAGTACAAGTGTACAGCTTGCGAAGAAGTCCAGCAAATGTACGAGCAAGTAGTATATTCCTACAAAGAATCAGGAGCAGACCAGCCAGTATCTTCTCCAGACGGTCAGAAGTCACGAGCAGTATTCTTCGCAGTAATGGAGTACTCGCAACAAACTCACAACATATTCAACAAGCTAGGTTTCTTTTCAGTCCCCAACCTTCTCGTGACTCACCCTCGTTCAATAACAGAAGCCAATGACAAGTTCATAATCCCCAAAGAAGACTTATGGGAAATAAGTCCAAGTGTCGAGATTCACGCATATAAAGTAATCGAGTTCATCAACGGAAGGTCTCAAAGAAGTGTTGAACTAAAAACATCAGTACTCGACGCAGTCCTTTCTCTTACTTATCTCCTTTCCTTGATTGGAATCGTGGGCTTCGCAGTCTTTAAACTTCGGACTTTGCTGATGATTCCTGTTGTCTGGTTCGCAGGAGGCATTTTAATTTACTTTATCTGCATGGCTGGAGTCGTTTATGACATCATTCATGGAGTACCTTGGGTCGGGTCTACTTCGAAAGGAGAGGCGGAATATATCAACTCAGGGCAAAGAAGCCAATATGGACTTGAAGGATTTTTGATGAGTTTCATGATTTCTACTGCTGGAGTCGCACTTGTTGGAGTTAATCTTGCTGCGAAAATGGGAAGTATTACTTATGTCAGGATTTCTGGAATTTTGTCACTTGCTGTACTTTTTTTAAGTCTCACGAGAATTGTTGGGGTTTATAGGGTTAAAGCAAGTTGGTATAATCCGGGAATGGCTCCTCCTGGACATTATGTTCGTGGACCTCTTATTAGGGATCAAGGAAATAGCTTTTAAGTAGTTAGGTTAAAGTGGATTGAGTGGATAAATGGAAGAATTTGTTATCATGGTTGGGGACCTGGGGGGGACGAACTTACGGTATTCACTTTATCGCAGTTCAAGTGAAGCTGATTTTGAGATAAAATCGCAGGTTTATAACTCTGATGAGTTTAGGTGTAATTATTCTTTGACTGAACCGTCTTCCACCGAAAAGAATCTGATAACAAGTATGAAAGCATTCCTAGAAGGCGAGCCAACTCCTGATATCCTAGTCCTAGCAATAGCCGGTATCGTAAGAGACAACAATTTAGTAGCATCATGCGCATTCGGTTCATGGTTGACACACAGAGAACTCTCAGAACAGCTCAGTATTCCAAGAGTAATTCTTTTGAATGACCTTCAAGGTACAGGTTACGGTTTACTAACATTAACTCCAGACGAGTACAAAGAAATAAACGGTGCAAGTCCAAACCCATCAGGCATAAAAGTCTGCGGGTCTCTCGGCACAGGCCTGGGCCAATGTTTTCTGGCCAAGTTCAAAAACTACCAAGTCTTCCCATCCGAAGGCGGCTTCATCGACTTCGCAGCAAAGACAGAAGAAGACGAAGACCTTTTCCACTTCGTTCAAGAATATTGGAACTGTATTGATTTGGGCTTTTCTACATTTATTTCTGGAAGTGGACTTCCTGTTATTTATAGGTGGATGAGGAGTAAACACCCGGAATTACTTGATTTGAATGTTGATGAAAAGTTTGAATCTGGAGAAGAGGCTGAAGCGAAAGTTTTACTTGAAGCTGGGTATTTGAAAAATGTTGAGATTTGTGTTAGGACTGTTAAGGTTTGGGAAAGGATTATTGGATATTATTTGAGTCATTTGTTTGCTAGCTTTTTACCTTATGGAGGGATTTATCTGGTTGGAGGAGTTGTTTCTAAGAATTTTGAAGGAATGAATAGGTTTGGAAATATTGTTGAAGGGTTTTATAATGGGAAAGGATCGGTTTTGCATGAAGAAATGAGGAGAGTGCCGATTTTTATTGTTAAAGTTGGAAATCTTGCGATTAGAGGAACTCTTTTGCATGCGAAACAGGTTTTGTTTGGGTAGGTTTGTATTAATTATGGAGATTTTATTTAAGAGGATTTTTTAGATTTTGATTTTTTTTTAAGGGATTTTTTTAGAAATGATGAATTGTTTGATGAGGCTTTTTATTTGATGGGTCTTTATCAGGGATTTTGTTGTATGAAATATTTTATAGTTTATTGAATTACTTATGGTTCTTGAAAAATTCAGAGTATTTGAATGAAACAGATTTCTACTATAAATATGAATTCAATTCTTCCCATTAGGTTAACAATACCTGCTGGAGTATTTGATAATACCAGTAGCTTATCACTTATCTGCTCTTTCAACAACTTAACTCACATTTTTAGGCCTCCTTTCCGAGATCTGCCGGTTCACCTGATAAATTTTCCAACAGTTTCTAGTTTATCTTTGAAATTTTTCGATGGTAGCATCTGTTTATGTGAAGGCCTAGCAGATTTGAAACCATTGATCAAACTAGAATCATTAGAAATTTCACTAACTCTTTCAACACCCTCTTCAACAACCAACTTCATTTCCCCATCTCAACAGCCAGAAATTCCAGAAACCCTTCAACTATGCCTTCAAAGATCCGACATAGAAAAGTCCTCATTCACCCTAAACTTCGACAATCTAGAGACCTTAGATGAGAGAATTCTCGAAATTTCTTTCAAAAACTTATCAAAAAACCTTATTTCTTCCCTCGAAAATAACCTCGGAATCGAATTACTCGACTTAGAAAATTTCAAAGAAATCTCTCCTCAACAACTAAAATATTTAAGATGGCTGATACTTGGAATAAACGAAAAACTGAAAGTTTTCCAAACCCTTCATGAAAAATACGAAGAATCTCAAGAAAACCTAGAAAAAGAAAGAAAAAAAAATGAAAAAACCTTGTCTAGATTCCGAGAAGCTTGTTCAGATTTCTTAAAAAACAAGAAAACCTTAGAACAACATCTAGTCCATCTTCAAGAAAAGCAAAAAACCCTTGAAACCCGAGCATTTCATTTAGAATCAATAGAAAAAGATTTCGAAGCCTATAAACTTTCAAAGTCTTCCGAACTTGCCCTTCTTTCTCTTCAACTATCAAAAGTCCCTTCGCCTCCATCGATAGTTCCCTTAGAGACTCTGATCCAGTCATCAAACATGAACCTTCAACAATACCCTGCACTTGAAGACCAGTCTTCTCTTCTCTCAGAGTACCAGGCATCAATCGAGAGCCTTACTAACGAGAACCATCAACTACAAGATGAAAACGAGCGCCTTAAACAAGAAAATCAGTCACTTCAAGCATCAGTCTCTACTCTCGGACAATCTTCTTCCTTCCTTCAATGCAAAATCCTGGAACTTGAAAGTCGCGCAAGTTTCACTACTGAACTAGAAAGTCAACTGGAAAAAATAGAGTCTCAACTTTCAAGAGTCTCTAAAGAATACCAAGATCTTCAAGAAAAAGTACTTCGAAGTTCAGATGATTTTAAGGAAAAATTTAAATTGATTCAAAGCGAGAAAGACATGCTTTTTGATGCGAATTCGAAATTAAATCATGAAAATGCACTGATCAGGTCACAGTTGATTGAAACAGAGAAAAAACTTCTAGATTTACAGAGCAAGTCTTATGAATCAACTCAAGAAACTTCATTTTCATTTACTGAAATAAACAAGCAAAACTTACAGCTTTTACAAGATTCAAAAGACTTTTGCGAGATTTCCAACAAACTAGAGAAAAACATGTTAAAAGAGTACAACATAGTAGTAAGTAGTTTACTTCAAGTATCAGGGAATCACTTGATGCTTCAACGTTTACAATCAAAGATTCTCTCATTTTTACGTGACAAAGAAGCTGAAATCCTCGAATTAAAGACAGTGATGGGCGAGATCCAAAAGCAGAAAGTTGCATATATCCCAGTAAGAGGCGATTACATCGACAACCAACTCGCGAACTTCTTAAACTCAATGCCAGTGCCTTGCGAAGTGCCATTCACACGTCTAGAGCCAGGCGTTTATTTATTCGGGACAAAAAGAATAGTCCTAAGAGTAGAAAACATCGGAATCGTCATCCGAGTGGGTGGCGGGTTCATCAAACTTGAAGACTACATCAACAATCAAACCGGCTTCGAAGTAGGAAGAATGAAAATCCGAGAAGCAAAAGACAAGCAGTCCAAACAACGCTTCAGCAAGCCTTCAAGTCCAGAGAAATACGAGATTGACAGGACTTCAAGTCCTACAGTCACCTACGCTCCAAGGACCACTATCACGACAGGCATCCCGATGCCGAAAACAGTTTCAACCCTGCTTGAAAAGAAGATATCATTGGACATCTCCGACAAATCTGAAAAGCGAGGGTCGATGGACTCTTCAATTCCTTTATTTTCCAAAAGAGCCTCAATTGACTCAGGTATTCCAGGACTTGATAAAAAATCTTCAGTTGACCTGATTGGATCTCCTTTCGACCCTGCAGGACTTGACAAAAGAGGAGACTTTTCAAGTTCTTTAATCAAACCGATTCCAATTGAAGACAGTGGCGAGAAGAAAAGTCGAATTGAATTCACCAGGAAATCTTTTCTAACACGAAAAAACACCACAGGTTAGAAAATAATCTAAGTCATCTACTTATTCTTTTGCTTCCCTTTCGCCTTTGAAACCTTCGGAGCCGCTTTAGACTGGGTCTTATCGAACTTCTGGGCATTTGCAGCTTTTTTCTTCTGTCGTTCTTTGATTTCTCTCAAGGCCTGTTCTCTCATTTGTTGTCTTACTTCAGGTTTCTCGTCTCGTCGCTTTTTGATGTCGTCGAGGGTGGCTCCGACGTAGGCCTTTTGAGTCCTGACGACTCTTCGAACTCTTCTCTTTTTGACTGCTTCAGCTCGGCCCTTCTTGTTGAGTCTTCTCCAGTCTTGAGTCCAGGTCAACTTGACTGGTTTGATCCTTTGGTGGTATAAAGATCTTACTTTTGAACCGATGAAAAGCTGGATCTTACCGTCCTTGGTGATAAACCTGCTGCCTCGACCAGGCCAGACTTTCATGTCGCTGAATGAGCACGTTCCGGTGTTAATCACCATTTATATTTGACGGCTTTGGCTATTTGCTTATCATGGGTGGAGAGATTGAAAGTGATGATGAGGATTTGAAGGTGGAATGAGGGAATAAGGGAATAAGGATTTTAGAAGGATGGTAAAGGATATAATATGAAAAAGAACACGGAAGCGGTTGATGATCAGATTGATAGACTTAACTCTGCACTGCATATGATGCTCCATCAGGTCAGGTGTGAGACTCCTGGACATAGGGCTCCTTCTAGGATGTCAATCGCTCCTTCGGAAATCTGGCAGGATACTAGCTCTTCTGATGGACATTTAGAGGATTTTGAATTGGTTCATGCACGGCTTGAAACACTTTTGCAGGAAAATGATAGGCTTATGATGGTTGTTGAAGATTTTCTTTCTGTTGATTGTCAGAGTAGGGCGACGTTTACCTTAACTTCAAGTCAACTCAGCAGTCTACTAGAAGGATTACTTTCCTTGAAAAACAAGACAACCTCCGAGTTTCACTATATAGTGCCTTCTTCTAGTGGATACCTTCAAAGCGACTTAGTTCATTTTAAATTAAAACCAAGTCCATCAGACCATCTTTCATCAGAAGCCTCACTAGAAGAAGCCCTAAAAGAATCTGGTTCAGCAACGAGTCTCTCAGAGCACTCCAACCCAGACGAGCCCTGCCCAAGCTGCGGTATCGACGCATCAAAGCTGAGAAAAGAAGTAAAGCAAGAGCTCCAAGGCGACTTCATCCGAGCCAAATCCGCAGCAATAGAAAAAGAACGTTCAAACTTCGAAGCCCAATTCGAAGAACTAGAAAAAATGAAGTCAATGTACCAAAAAAAGCTAAAAGACCAAGAAACCAAGCAAAAACATTTCGACAAGCAAAGAACCGACCTCGAAAAACAAGAGCTCGACCTTGCCCGTCGACGAAGTCAATTCGAAAAAAAAAAGCACGACTGGGAAACCCGCGTCATTCGAAACGACGAAGGACACCTTCAAGACGAAACTTTTTCTCCAAGTAAACTTTCACGAGAAGAGCTAGAAAAACAACTGAAAGAACTTAAAGGAAAACTTGAACAAGGCCCTGATTCAAAAATCACGATGCGCGTAAATCAAATCGAAAATCAACTAACTCGATTAAGAACTGAAAAACTTTTAAGTGAATGTAACAATAAAACTTCTCTCGTCGTGTCAAACCTCGTCAAAGCCATTGACAAGGAAAAGACTCAAGACGAGAATAAAAGAAGGCAGATGCTTGACAGGACTGTTAAAAACTACAGGGTGCAAAGAGTCAAAGATGATAAAAATTTCGATAAGAAGTGGGAAATTTTAACAAGAAAAGAAAAAGAACTCGCTGATAAGGAAAAGTTCCTTCAAAGCACCTGGGCAAAAGTCCCTAATTCTGAAAATTTAATCCCAGTGATCCAAGAAACCCTCGAACATCTAGGCCAAGTTCGCGTAGACTACGAAAACAGCCAACTTCTCCTATTAAACGAAAAGAAAGACCTAAGAAAAGTCCTAGAAAAGTTCAAAGACCTAGTCCTTACCTTTGAAAGTTCAAAAACACACAACAGGGACTCAATGGAAAAGATAAAGGAATACTTGAATTCAATTACTCTGGAAGTTTAGATTTAACACCTTAAGTTACTATTCTAAGAATTTTTCAAAAGGTAATTCCCCAGCCACTCGACTGGATTCGCCGGGCGCTCTTTGGCGAGCTCTGCAAGTCCTTGAAGCAAGACTGGAACCACTGTCTGGTCGAGGTAGGCGCGGATTGGCAGGGACTGGAGACTGGCTTCGTTCTTTTTGCCTGCTTCGTGATCTTTGTGCTTGGAGTCCATTTATATTAGTATATAACTACCATAATTCGCCACTCTCTAGATTAAAGAGATAGGTTCGCAAAGGGTAGACTCGCTTGCAACTGGAAACTGAACGGTCTGACCAATGAACTTCTCGAACTGATTTTCCTTCGAGAATTTGATGTAACATTGATTTTAAGGTTTTGGTTAAGTCTGATTGACTTTTTAGGATTTCTTTTTGGGATAGGCGGTAACGAAGGGCGAATAGGGTACGAGGATTTGGGGAATTTGAGGAGGTGGATTGGTTGGATAGGTCGAGTTGGTCTTGGTTTAAGGTTGTTGGGAAATTTTCTTGGAATTCTTGGAGGAGTGATTTGAATTTTTTTAGAATTAATAACTCGGCCTGACATGCAGAAAATATATTTTCATAAGAATCTTTAGTACTAATGCGCTTTCTAATGTACTTCATCAATCTAAGATTAACCTGATTTAACTTCAAGTTAAAAGTTTTCGTTCCTCTTTTTTTTCTAGCAGTCGGAAGTATCAACTTACATTTAAACAATCTCAAATAACAGCTATCATACCTGTTCGGATAAAGACAAAATCCATAATCAAGAAGCATATCAAAATTATTGAGTCTTCCATAGCAATTAAAAACCTGTTGTCCCGCTCTAAAGCTTGCATTTTCCTTAGTCCTGACAACAAAGTACTTATCCCTAGGATCAAATCTCAAATCAAAGTCATCCCCTTCCTCCTCTGAGGTCTCCTCAGATGTCGAGATATGAATCGGGTCTTCCTCATCAGTAGAACTTTCAAATTCATGTAAAAGTTGATCAATTTCCCAGACCGCTTCAAGGTCCTGAATTTTTTCACTGTCGAACCAAGCCAGGTACTTTTCCAGTCGATTTTTGTGAGTCCTGGTCTTCATGATGTTGCAAGACGAGGAAGACTTTCCCATGAAATCTTGATAGTCATTTATCAGGCTTCTTCCTTGGCACCTTGCTAGTAAGAAATCTTCAGTCAAAGTGATGTAATCTACTGTCACGTCTTCATGATTCAAACAGTCGGCAAGGGGTACAAGCATGCCTTCGTGAGGACAGAAAGCACGAGTTGTTACTACTTTATAAGCCCAGTAAAACTCTTCGAAGAGGTTACTGTTTAAATAATACTTTTCAGGGAAAAATTCAGGAAATGCTTGAAAAACTGGAAGGAGTTTGGTGTAGTGAATTTTTATGTTTGATTGAAATTTTTCACATTTTACTGATAAGAACTTGTCTTGAAGCTGGGCTTTTTCGTCTTCTGACCAGTCTGCAAGGATCTCGGGATTGTCTATTACTTTTAGATAAGGCGCGAAAAAACTGTTTGGGCCTTTTCGCTTTTCATTCATTAGAAATACCCATAATAGGTAGTCCCAGGAAATCACTGAATTGTCAAAAACTCCTGGAAATGATTTAATTATCGGTTTAAGCTCTGAGTCCTTCGCCATCTGAGGTGTAATAATGATCCTAAAAGGAACAAACAAAAAAGCCTTCCTAACATGAATATCATTCACAGCCATAGCTCCAACAACTCCAGCCTTTCCAAAAGCAACAGGAAACTCAACCTAAGATTTTCCTTACATTTGGAAACTTGCACCCATTCTCAATAAGCCAAGTTTTATAATCTTTCCAACGTTGCTGAGCCTGCATTTCAGATGTTTTCTGATGATTGACTGAAGAAGAGTCGATATCAAATGTTTCCATTCTTTTTATGAACTCTAGTTAAATAGTATTAACAGCTTAAATCACACGGCACTCGTTCTGGCCCATGGAGCATCCGTTGCAAAAGAGACCTTTCTGGATGCTTGTGCTTTCCATCACGGTTTCTGCTGATTTGAATGCGTTTTCTCGATATGTTGGAGACTTGGATGACATCAGGTTTATTGATACGAAACTTTCGCTGAAGTTTTTAGGAGAATTTTCAAGACTTTTTAATCGTTCGAGGTGGATTCGAGGAATCACGTTTTTACCACCGAGGGGAGGAAGCTTTTTGCTTGGGTCTTGGTTTTCTTTACGACTGCGAGAATTCATTTTTAAGGTTTATTTTGAATTATTAGAAGATTGGATTGATGATATTTGGAGATGGATTTTGAAGATTTGGGAAATTTCTAGGTTGGTTGGATTATTGATAACAGTAAAACTTCCCACTAATTAATAATTAATTGTCCACAGTTTAACTTAATTTAATTAAGTATCTTTCACAGTTTTCAGTCTCGCAAACTTTCTAAAATCTTTATACTTATCCCCAACAAGTGTCCTAACAACATGACTAATCCCAATATCCTTAAAGTTCTCAGGACGATAATTCCCCACAACTCTTTTAACCTCTTCAACAGTCATACCACCAACAATTTTTTCATTTTCCTTCAATTTCATTTTAATCTCTCTAATCTCATCAAACCTGGATGTAGAAAACTCAGAAGTTTGAGCAAACATTGAATCATAATTAACAGACAAAGCCCTTGACTTCTGTTTGATTTCCCTAAGTCTTTCCTTAACAATTTCATACAACTCCCAAGGTCTTTTCGAGAAACTCGAGTTGAGTCGATTTTTCTTGATTTCTTCTCGAAGCTCTGCAAGTCTTGAGTTTAAAGAAACAGTTTCGAGTTCTTTTTCAGATAAAACAAGTAAAAAATGAGAAGATTCATCGTCTAAGAATTTTGGAAAAGCTGAGACTGGGACAGCTTGTTTCATTTTCCAAAGAGATTTGATTGTCCATCGAATTCCATCTTCTCTGAGATCCATTGATTCTTTTAAGTTGGTACAGTAGAAGTTCACGAGAGACTCTTGAAGGTCTTTTAGTTCTTTTTGGCAGGCACGTTTTTCTGCTTGACGTTTTTCAAGGAATAGATGCATGTTTGAAAGAGCTGCTGAGTACTTTTCCGTGTTTTCAATATGGGATTGGTGCAGATCTCTCTTAGCTTTACGGATAGTTTCTTTAAAAAGTAGGTGATCGCGTTCTTCACTGACATCATGACTGTGTCTTTTTTTCATTTTAGCTGAATGAATCAATAAGTTATGTCCAGCTTCTTTATTCATGATTTCATTCATTTTCACATCATAAAGTTTAGCTTCTGCAACTTTTTCCGCCTGTGTGTCGGTTATTTTTCCTTTATACTGAGTAAGAAACTCAGAGATTTCTTCTAAATCAATAAGAAGTTTTTCTATTCTGCAATTTAAACTTTTTTCATATCCTTTATTATTCTCAGTAAACTTTGAAAGGTCCTGCTCAAGTTCTTTTTCTTTTCCCTTCTCTCGACTTGCTATACTTTGAAGAGATAAGATGAACTTTGGAGTTTCTTCTACTTTTACTGGAGAGATTTTCGCTGACTTCTGGTCTTGAGATGAATTGCTGAACGATTTTTTAAATGTATATCGACGGGATACTGGAGAACGTATTGAGGATGGCGCCTTGAAGTCCGAAAGCTGTAAAACTCCTTCTTGGTCTGAATCTTGTGAAGATTTTTGACGGTTTTGGACTGACTTTAGACGGCGCCCTCGAAGAATTGTTTTTACTTCTTCTAGGTTGGAAACGTAGACTCGAGAACTTGAATCTTTAATTGGATCTGAAGCGTGTAGGAAACTTGGAGGTTGGATTAGAATGTCGTCGTTTGGAAAGTACAGTGGTTTGAGACGGATGTTTTTCATATTTAATAACGATGAAAGCAGATTTTTTATTTTTTAAGGAGGAGTTCAGAATTAAAGAGAGGATTTAATAACCTATAATCTTTATGAAAAGCTACTCATTATCGGCAAACATGTTCAACCTGTTAGTAGAGAGCTCCATAATCGTCCCATTAGGCATTTTCATGAAATGCCGATACATACTTCTATGCTTTCCGACATTATAGATAGTAACATGCCAGTAGCTTTGATTCTTGACTCTTTCAGTGTACTCAACAGCAGCAACTTTTCGAGTGTCCCCTTCAATTGTTTTATATTTGTGAGCTTTTTTCACAACCCACGTCAGATACTTTTGCCCTACTTCTTGGTCCAAAGGTACAAAAAACTCACTTTCTAAAGAATTGACGCGATTGTAAGTGTCAAGGATGCGACCGTTCATATGAATATAGATCAAGTATAGATTCACCAGGAAGTTGCAACAAATGAATATAACTACATAGATAAGAAAAGTGACTACTGGTCCAAAAAAATCACTACTAGAATTTTCCTCAAAATAAATCGACATCAAAAACGGGTCCCTAGTCCAATCATCTTCAATAGGCGAAACAATAACAGCTTCAATTAAAGTAACAAGTGGATCAACCACAATAGAAAGTCCATAAAGTGCACCAATTCGATAAGCAATACTCGGAAAGTAATTCAAATACCAATAACACAAAAACGAAACCAATGTAAAAATTCCAAAAACCAAAATAGAAAACAAAGCTCCAGCAATAAGAAACCCTAAAATACTAGCAAAGTAAAGATCAGAAGCATACTTAAGTGAAAAAGTGACCCAAAGCACCGCGAATTCATTGACATCAATTCCCATAGCCCTTAAATACGCCCACTGTCCAAAATAATGAGTGAGTCTACAAACCCAAAGACAAAACAACAAAATAACCAAAGAAAGCCAAAGTTGTGAATAACTCGCTTTTTTCGCTTTAAATCCCAAATCTTGAAAGACCTCATTCATGATATATTTAAACCTTTTCCACCCTTCCCACCGTGCCTTGAGCCCATCAGGTCCCGTGACGCTGAACTGATACTGTTCGAACTGTTCCGGTACTTTAAGCTGAATCTCTTCAGGGTGGTCTTGAAGTTTAGTAGTAAAATAAAGGTTGCAAAGCCAGTCATCAATATTCTTCCGATATCTCACTTCCATATCCGAGTACTTTTCCACTGTTAAGTCCATAGCGCCTTTCATCATCGTAGTTTTAAATCGACCTTCAGAGATTTGAAAGTCCGAGTTGACAAGTGGGAAGTAACTATAAGCCACTGGCTTATCAAATCTCACATTTCTATTCTTCAGTAAAAATAACTCAAAACTTAAAGCCATGGAACTACTGAGCTTGTCAGGTGCAGGCACGTCAAGTTCCAACACCTCTTCAAATCTTAAGGTGTTGTTAAAGTACCGACCTCCATGCATGACAGGTTTCGTTATTCGATTTTTTTTACTTTTTTCAAGTTTGGTCCCGCCAAGGCGGTCCCAGAGAGAAACAAGTAAAACATAATGAGCAGAAGGAAGTTTATCTTTAACAGCTCTGCAAAGTTCTACTCTTATAAACAACTTCTTAGAACTTCTAAACATGTTCACCATTTCAACGTCAGTTCTTTCTTTCAAATTTCCGATGTGAAGCTTTGCGTATTGTTTCTTGGAACTTAGAATTCCACTTAGTTCTTTTTTAGCTTCTTTGAAACGTTTTTTGATGCGATCGGCTCTTCCTTTGAATTTTTTTCCTTCGACTTGGCCTTGGTCTTTGATTTTCTTGCTACGGTCAAGGTGTTGGGAGAGGAGTCGCGCCTTGGCGCGACTTTCAAGACTTTTTATTGCTTGATTACGTTTTTCAGCTGTTTCTCGGTTTTTCTTGCGAAGTTCTAATTGATGGTCGATTAGGTTTTTTTCTTCGTTTTCGATGTCGGTCAGGTCGACACTTGCCACGAAGATCAATTGGTCACCGATGAAGTCTTCTAAGCCTTTCTCGTTGTTTAGTTCGGGCTCGGTGATGATCTTTTCTTTGAAGATGTCGATTTCGTCGTTTTCCCAGACTGGGTCTTCCATCATGCTGATTTCGGTCATTTTATTTGTGGTGGAAGGATGAGAAATGGATTATTGTAATTACTTTAACTTAAAATCACTTAAATCCAACAATCCGCAAATCAATTCCATCTAAAACCACGAAATCCAAAGAATTCCAAGCGAAATCCATTGCCCAATAATTCGAATCACCATCAAACCCAATAAAATAATTATGATCATCAGTAGTATTAATCAAAGAAGCTCCATTTTCAGTTCTAGCCAAGATATTTAACCCTTTGTCACTTTTGCTAAACATGCAAGTCTTGACCCGGTCATTAACTTTAACAGAAGCAATCAAGTCACAAGTCCCGACATCGAAAACTTGAGCTTGTGGCTGAGGCGAATTAGTGCAAGTAAGGAAAGAGTTATCTCTGACATCCAATGCTTCAGGTTGCATGTCTTCAACATTTAAGGCTCTTACTGCAACTCGATTGCGAAGATCCCAAATTTGAATTAATGGATCTGAACTGGCACTGACTAATATGTTTGGGTTGTCCGGATCGAATTTTAATGAAGAAATTTTTAGAGAATGACCGATGAAACCTGATGCTGCTGGACGGAGGGTCATTAGACTTGACTTGGTCACCTCATCTATTACTTCGATAGCTGATTCTTGTGTTCCAGCTGCCAAAAGTCGTGAGTCTTTGGAAAAATCGACACAAGTGAAGTGCAAGTCTGGAATAGTTATTTTGTTCAGACATCTCTGTGTAGATAGATCCCAATGAATTAAACTTCCTGAATCAGCGACTAAAACAAGTACTGGCTTCGGTCTTAAGAGAGGCTTCCAGATGAGTGAATTAGATTTTTCATTCGATTCTAGAAGTTCTATTGAGTGATTGTTATTTATGTAGGTGATTACAGGAAAACCCTCAAGGTTTATTGAAGCTATCATTGAGTCACTTGGGTCGATTTTAACGGTTTTTGAATATCCAAAGTGATTTTTTAATGTTTTTTTTATTTTATAGTCAAACTTTTGAGACCTAGTTGGCTTTAATACAAAATTATTTTCCATTTATCTTTAATCACTTTACAATAAGATGGAAAGCGAAGATAGTCCAGCTATTTCACAGTCAAATGGAAGATTCTTTGATAATAAAAGAAAGGTTTTGAACCGTGTGCCTGGTAGGTCTGAAAACTTAGAAGCCCAGGATTCAAATAAAAGTTCCCAATCAGTAACCACTCCGATCCACGATCAAAAATCCAAGTCAACTGATAACTTCCGAGGCAGTAGACTAAAAATTTCATCCTCAAAAAACTCCTCCTTCCTCGACGAGGACGAATTAAGTCCCACATTACCAGACCTAAGCCCAAAAGACCAAGAGGAAGAAAACTCTAAAGTAAAAAACTTTCAAGTTCCTAAAACCGAGTCAATTTTAGAAGAAAGCCAAGAAGACTTCGAAAGTCCTTCAAGATCCCTTCCAAGTCAAAAGCCAATGAACATTGACTTGCTATTGACAGCATCAAAGCCAGACCTAGAAAGGTAAAACCCAAGTAGTGAGCTTCAAGAGTTATACTCAGAACTAACAGAACTCCGATCATCTTACAACACCTTACTAGAAACCTCACAAAGAAACGAAGAAACCGTTCAAAAACTAAGAAAAACACTAAAAGAGTAATTTTTAAACAGTCATAAATCTGACGCGGTGCCAACCCTTCAAGCCCGTGTAAATACTTTACTCGAAGAAAAGGCTCGACTTTTATTCGACTCTGAAAAACTCATCAAATCCAACCGTGAACTAAACGCAAAGATGGAAAGTTACAAAAAGATCATAGATTCCAATGAAGAGATCAACAAAAAAAGAGACTCACAACTTGAAAATTTACTTTCAAAGATAAATTTTTACAAAAGTGAAAATTCCACACTTAAGGCAGAGCTTCAAAAAAAAAGTTCAGTGATTACGAATCTCAGCACTGAAATCACTGACTTGAAACCTTTAAAAGAATTAAGGCCGGTTAATGATAAGTCTTCAAGGGTAGTCGATGATCTCAGGAAAATGATTGAAAACAAAGACATTGAAATCAATATGTTGAAAGGCGTCGTCAAAAGTCTTCAAACATCGACTGAAGTCAATCGAAGTCCTGCAAAACTTCCTCCTGTTAAAGCTTCTCGATCTACTTATTCTCAGAAAAATCTTTCGTTAAGCAAGTCTCCTGTTTCTACCAAATCTGCACTGGCTCAAAGAAACTTGATTCCTGAAGAAGCTAAAGTTCAGGAAAATAATGAGGAATGGATTAAGGAAGAGGAAAGGATTAAAGAAGAGGAAAAGTTGAAAGAAGAAGAAAGACTTCAGGAAGAGGAAAGGTTGAAGGAAGAGGAAAGGTTGAAGGAAGAGGAAAGGCTGAAGGAAGAGGAAAGGTTGAAGGAAGAGGAAAGGTTGAAGGAAGAGGAAATAGAAATGCAGAGAATTGAACAAGAAAGAATAATGGAAGAGGAAAAAAGAATTGAGGAAGAAAAAAGAATTGAAGAGGAAAAAAGAATTGAAGAAGAATTAAAACAAAAGGAAATAGAAGAAAATGAAAATAAATTCATGGAGATTGAGGAGCAGCTTAGCATTCAGTATGAAAAAATTATTAAAGAACAGATAGAAGTTCAAAGGGAAAATCAAGAAAATTTAATAATGGAAGAAGAGGATCGTTTTAGCCAGTCTGTTGAAAATCATTTTAAAGAAGCTCGATTGGCTGAGGAGACCAAAAAACAAGAAGAGCAGGAGAGAAAGAAAAAGGAAGAAGAAACCAAAAAACCAAAGGGAAAGGTAGCTGCCAAGCCTGTAGCAGCAAAATCAGGAGCAAAAGTAGGAGCGAAACGTAAATAATACTTAAATTCAAAGAGGATGATAAAATTGATTTAATCAAGTGGTTTATAATTTTTCATAATCTTATTACAGTTCTTAACTCAGTTTAATTAAAATGCTCTGTTTCATCTATCACTATATTTTAAAATATTTTCAGATAAAGAATGAAATCAATTGATTTTATTTAAGATCATTTATATCTTCCTTAATGCTCTATATGCTTATAAATGTTTTTATGAGAGATGAAAGGCTTCATATAAGAATATGCTTTTAAGCATGACACTATGAAAAAATAAAATAATAAATCAAATTTTACCAGGATTAGCCTCTTCTAACTATACAAATAACAAAAAATAATAAGATTACACATTATTTAGGTAAATTACTTCCTAAAATCTGGTTTATTAGTTCACCGTATTTCTTGTCATAAGATTTTACATTAGCGAATGCTGATGTTTGGTAATTAATTGCTTCATTTTCAAAGATACCACTTCCCAAAATATTTTTTCTTAACTTTTTATTTGATTTACCAGATCTTGTGTAGAGACCATTAATCAATTTTCGTCTAGTCGTCTTGTTCGAAGTCTGGACCCGTGACTGAGGGTCTTCTACTCTTGAAAAATAAAAAAAACTAGGTTCAAATCTTTTGTTTGAGTTTAATGACTTGTTTAGAGCAGGAAAATCAAAGGACGAGGGAAGACTACTTAATTTTCGGTGAACAGGTTTTGATCTTCGAGGTTGGATTAAGCTCTTTTTGAGTTCTTCTATTGATAGCATTTGAAGAGTTTTCGGAGTAACAGGCTTGGAGGATGAGTTCCTTAGTCTGGGTTGTGGATGGTCAAAGTTCATAAGAAAATAATTGATTCTTTAAGATATATAACTGTACCTATATAAAGATGAAATAAATTCTAAGATTTTAATTGTTCCTCTCACCAAAGACCCATCACAATTCAACTCCAAAAATCAAACCTCACCATCCACCTTATAATACATTCACGAAATTTAACTTAAACTCTATAGTCGATAAAATTCCCTTCTAACTCTAATAGGCTGCAAGGTATTTTTTTCATCAGGCATCAAATTACGAAAAGGTCTTTTTTTAAGGAAAGTTTCCTTCTGATAATCAACACTTTGGTTGTTTCTTTCACTGTCCTTTCGAATCCTGGTGAATTTGAATAATTCTCGACTAGGTGGCCTGGGAGTCATCAAATAAGTCCCAGCAGACCTTTTGCAATCACTGGCTCGAGGCGAGGGATTTCGTTCAACAATAAGCGACAAGTTCCTTCCATGAGTTTTTTGAGTTTTCGGTGAAGCAGGGTTATTTGGACTTCTTGTATATTCAAAAAGCCTTCTAGACCCTGGAGTGAATATTTTATCATGACTAAGTCTATAAAGCGGTATAGTTTCTTGTGAAATATTCAAAGAATACCCTCGATTATGCGTCGTTAGTCGAGGAGTTTCTGATTCTGAGGTCTTGGAAGTAGTTGAATAGTTGGCGATAGATGTGCCTCCATCTCTAAGGTGCTTTTTAAGAAGAAGGTAATATCCTGTTGATATACTGTTGTGCTTGTTTGCCTCGATGCATCGTTTTGCATAGTCGATGTCGACACTGTAGGACCTGAGATGACTGAGGATTGAATTGTCAACTTTGATGTTTTCGTATCCGACAAGGATTCCTAGACTGATCTCTTGCTTTACTTGATTGAACCAAGCGTGTTGCTTGATGTCTTCTATCGAAAACCGGGTGTCTGGGTCTGTCCTTAGAATGCCCTTCAGTAAGTCCTTCGCACTTTCACTTATGTAGTTTGGAGTCGTGTAAGTTCCTTTAAGGATCTTCTTATACAACTTCCTTGTCTTTGGATCTTCAAATGGAAGGTAACCGCAAATCATTGCGAACAAAATTATACCAGAACTCCAGATGTCGACTTTAAATGCGGTGTATTCTTTACCTGCTATCATTTCAGGAGCTGCGTAGCAAGGACTCCCGCAAGCTGTCTTTAGCATTTCATTCTTGTTGTAAGTGTTGGAGAGTCCGAAGTCTACTATTTTGATGTCATGGTTATGGTCAAGCAATAAGTTCTCAGGTTTTAAATCTCGATGAACAACATTGAGTTTATGAATATACTCAATTCCTGCAATAAGTTGCTGGAAAAATTTGCAGGCTTCCAATTCTTTGATCCTAGTCTGACTGACGATGTAATCAAAAAGTTCGCCAGAAGAAGCGTATTCCATAATGAGATACAACTTTCCAGGAGTTTCTATGATCTGAATGAAAGTTACTTCGTAGAGCTGAATGATGTTAGGATGTCGAATGAGCTTCAAGATATGTATTTCTCGTGACACTCTCTCGATGTCAGCAACGTCAACAATGCGATTTTTTTCAAGTATCTTGATAGCGACTTTTTCCCCAGTCATCTTGTGAATGCCCAGCTTGACCTTGCCGAAAGTCCCTTCGCCGATGGTCTTGCTTATGTTGTAGTCACCGATGTCCTGGGTCTTCTCGTCTTGCTTAACAGAATCCAGTTTCGACATTCAAATTATTGATTGGGAGGTGATGGGAATGGATGAAGACTGAAAAAAACTTAATGCTCTTCATTATTTTATGGAAATTAATGGTATCAGGTTTCAAGAAGTTATTTTGGGAATTTTTTATTAGAGATTTGAGGAAAGTCTTTGGATTAACTTTGGGTTGTTATAAATGGAAAAAGAGTTTTTCACTCATCGTGCTGGGTCCATTGGAAACAAAAAGACGAGGAATTTGGAGATTAAGGACTTTTTTAAAGTTTATAAAATAGAACAGCCGAAAGATTTGTTTACGAAGTTGTCGAAGAACTTTTATACGAATCGAACTGGAAAAAATTCTTTGAAGCATTATTCGAATTCACCTTCTGGAAGTAGACTTGAAAAAATTAGTCTGGTTTCTAAGACTAGCAGTAAACTTGTGGATAGTTCTATTACTAAGAAAAGTTTGAAGATAGTAACAGTTCCTACTAGCTTCACTCCGAATAAAATTCATTCTCCAGAATTTTTGAAAGATACTGGGATTAGTAGTATCAGAATTAAAACTAGGAACAATTCTAGTAAAGGGATCTTGTCTTGTCCGTTGAAAAATGATTTAAATGAGGAGTTTTTCATTGCTAGTAGAACAAGGGTTGGAGGTTTTCCTGGAAAGCCAAAAAAATTCAACCAAGATTCCTTTTTAATAATATCAAACAACACAGTGAAAGCCTCATACTATATTCTTGCTGTTATGGATGGGCATGGCCAATACGGACACCTGATTTCGAACTTTATAAAATCCGAGGTTGTAAAATTGATGAGTCCAATATTATCAAATATCACCTCTTCAGTTAATATTGATTCAAAACTTGTGAAATACATCCAACAGTCGATAAAACTTGGATTTCGATATCTTCAGGAAACTTTAATTTCAAACAAAGAAATCGATTCCAGCTTTTCGGGATCCACAGTCGTGATAACTATTATATTCAAGACTTTCTGTATCACAGTTAATCTTGGAGACTCTCGAGCAGTTCTTGGGAAATTTGATAATGAATGGAGAGCTGTTAGTCTTTCTCATGATCATAAGCCGAGTAAGTTACATGAAAAAAGGAGAATCGAAAAAGCAGGAGGTCGGATTGCACCTTGCAAAGATACATATGGAGATTTTGTAGGACCTGAACGTGTCTGGTGTAAAGATGAACCTGTCCCTGGACTCGCAGTTTCTCGGTCTTTGGGCGACCAGGTGGGTGGAACTGTAGGTGTTTCATCTGAACCTGAAGTGCAGGTAAGAAGTCTTGTAGATCATGATAAAATCTTCTTTGTGGCTTCTGATGGGATCTGGGAAGTCATGGAAAACGGAGAAGTTATCAATTTGCTTGCAAAATATTATGGAAAAAGAGGAGCATCAAAGGCAGCTGATAAATTAATGGAGGTTTGTTTAGGCAAATGGAGTAAAAAGGGTTTTGCCGTAGATGATATAACTTTTATTATTTTATTCATCCATTAGGATTATTTTATTTGTATCTGGCTGAATTAAGATTGAAATGTCTTAGACCTTATTTTATTTCTTATAATGAGGGAAAAAAAGTCAATTGTTTAATGATGAGCTGCATAATAAACATTTTTATAATTTATTAACTCTTAGATATTCTAGGGTTTATAGTTAAATATTCTTTTATTTACAATAAATATATTGTTTTTAATGAATCATCTCCTGAAATATTAAATTTTGGAATTTTTAGAAATATTCCTTTATTAATAAATATAATCACGCTTTCATATGAATAAAGACTAGAATTTTACGATCAAGTATTATAAATTCTTCAATTTGTTTAAGGTTTTTAATTAATTAGACTATTGATATCTTTTATTACATATTTATTCTGATAAATATGACAAATATGATTTTTCAATTTATTTATGAATTCTCAAGAATAAAAAAGAACTTCAGCAGCTCTTTAACAGGATGCAGATATATTTGTAAATATTCAAAATAATAATAAATTCAGTGCAGATTGATAAAGAAGTAAACTACTCAATCAAGAAATTCTTATAAAAGATAAGACCAAGAATTAGATTCTTATTTATTTCATATAGAAATGGTTCTCTGATCAGAACTAATTCAAAAGATTTTAGCACAATTTTTATCATTAAGAAAGCGATGTATATTTCACCTATGAATTAATCTATTCAAATGAAGGAGGGCTGATATCTCCATCGATATTAGAAACATGGGTCGAAGCCATGCTTTTAAACCTACAATGAAGTGGAGATTCAAATATCTGCAGCTTCGTCGGTCTAACCTGAATTCTAGTCTGTCCAAGTAAATCTTGTATCTGTTCTTTATGAGCAGAATTCAAAACCCTAGCCCCTTTAACACTTTCCTCAAGTTCCATATACCGATTCATCCAATTTGCAAGAATTTGATTGAGTTTATTAATTTCAACCTGTTTCCTTACAAGTTCCGTTTCACAAACCGCTTTAAAATCATCAAGAAACCCTTTCCACCTATTTTTTTCATTCAAATAAATGACATGATTTTCCCTTGTAAATTCATCTAAAAGTTTCTTATAACTGTTCCTTTCAATAGTGATGACTTCATTCGACCTTTTAAGAGAATCGTTAAACATCAACTGGTTCTGAAAGTTTGACTCAAGAAACAGGTACTTGTTGTAAGTCTCGTTTAAATTAGCACCTGACATTTGGAAAGAGTTTCGAAAGCTCTGCAAGTTGATGTTACTCGCAACCGTCTCTCTTCTTGACTTTTGACGCTTTATTATTCCGGCTTGAGGCCCTTGGGCCCCGTGCAGGGCTTGAAAGGCTTGAAAAGATTGAAGTCCTTGAAGGTCTTGAAGAGGATTGTCTCGAATAGGAGCGATTGTGCACATTGGCTTCACACATCTCACCATTTTTCGCTTAAAAGGCGATTCTTGATGATTTTCAATAGGCTTTGTTTCTAGTTTTTCGAGGATTTCTACTAGTTTTGAGTAGGATAGGTTTAAAGAAGTGACCAATGATTCTAAGGTAATGATTCTTTGCTTTTGACTTCGAATGACTTTTGAACGCAGGTTCATTTTTTCACGTAAAAGTTTGTATTTCCAAAGTAACTCGAAGTAGGACCTGCCCAGTTCGCAGTTGACCATATTGCTTTGAATTACCTGTTTTTTTAATTCGAATAGCAGCAGGTCTTTATTGACTTGAGAAGGATTTTCAATTTTTTGACAGAGATGAACAGCATACCTATCATTTTTCAGCAAAATCGACTCTTGCACAGGTATATCAATATTATACTCAGAAGTATTCACTACTTCTAATGACTCTTCTTCTGTATAAACAGGAAGGTCAGCATTTTGATCAACTCTCATTTTCGCCATATCAATGAACTCCCATTCCCTAACCTTTTCTCCCTGTTCCAATTTTTTCAAATCTTCTGCAAACTTAAGATTCATTCTTTCTAAATGAAACTTAAGTATTTCCACCTGCCTTGCCAAACTTTTATTCTGTTCCACCTGAAAATTTTCACTTTGTTCAAATTTCATCTGAGAATTAACAAGACCCGCATATTTCTGTGTAAGTTCAAAAATTTCTTTTTCAGTTTTTATTCTTTTTTTCCTTTCTCTATCAACTTCAAGTTCAAGTTCTCTGATTTTATTAACATGAAATTCCTGATCTTGCCTTAAACTATTAACTTTTTCATACAAATCATCAAGTTTCAATTTTTCTTCAATTTTATTGTCTTCAAGTTTCAATTCTGAAAATTTCGACTCAAGACTAAGTTCACTTGGACTTTTTTCATCATTTCTCATGAACATGATAGGCGAGGTTGGCTTTTCAGCTTTATAAGTTTCAAGTTCTTTGGTGATCACTGCGAGTTTCTTTTGAAGTTCTTGGATTATTTTTATGTAAGCTTCTGCTGATTGCTTGATGTTCACGATTGCCTTGTTTTTTATTGATTTGGCTCTTTGCGCGAATTTTAAGGTGTTGATGCTGTCTTCTACGTTTCGAGGATGAGGAGAACAGTTTACGATTAGAGTGGTTTTGAAGTTGCCTCCGAGAGACTCTTGAAGGAGACGAGTTAATTTTGAGTCTCGGTAAGGGATGTGCTCGGCTTTGTCTGTTAAAGCTTTGATCACGTTGCCTAAGGCGCTTAAGGAAAGATTGATTTTTTTGGCTTCTTCGAGTTTGTTTCCGCTTACACCTGTTTGGTTTATTTTTTCACTACCTGCTAGGTCTACTAGGTTTAAACGGCCTCGCTTTTCGCTACCGTTTGGAAACTTTTGAAGAATCTCTACCATGAAGAGTTGGTGGCTTCTTGAACTCACGCTGTTCATTTTGGTACAGGCTACTGTTCTGTTACTTTCACCCATTGCCAGCACATCCAAAGTCTCTTCTTCACAAACAACATAAACCTCAGTCAACCCCTCAACATAAATTCCCTTCCTCTTATCCTGTTTAATCTTCAACTCACCTCGATTCCCAAGCAAATCCTTCAAAGTTTCCTTATAAATCTCGAGCATAGAGCACTTAACAGTGAATTCATTTTCACTAGAGTCATTCGCCAAAGTTTGAAAAATAAGTCTAAGAGATCTGGGAATGACTCCCGAAGCCTGAAGATCATGAACATCAGCTCCCATCATAGTAAAAGTTTTACCAGAGCCAGTCTGTCCATAAGCAAAGACAGTTCCATTGTATCCAGTCAGCACATCCTCTATGATAGGAACGCCGACGAATTCAAAAATTTCAGCTTGAGAACATGAAGAAGGAAAAACTCGATCAAAGTTAAAATATTCCAAATCGTTAAGAGAATTAGGCAAGGCAACTGTGGATTCATTCACAAATTTCAACTCGCATTCTTTATTTTCAGGAAGTTGCAACTCGATATCGATAAGTGGACGAAAGCGAGCGATGACTTTCAAGTTGTTTTCTGAGTGTTTTTCCATGAATTATTATTATATTGAGCAGTTGTTTTTTCAATGTTTTTCCATAAATTATTATTAACTCGAGCCTTCATCTTCAGGAGGTTTGACTCTACTTTCTTCTCTCATTTTGATATCTTTCATAATCTTATTCAAGTAGTACCCACCGAAGCAACAGCCGATGACAAGAAAAGAAAAGATTATCATGAAAGCAGTGCTAAGTTCAACTCCTTTATAAATATCCTCTTCTTTTATCTCACAGAAGTCGCCAGTGTACCCGTCTTCACAATAACACTCATTAGAGTAGCAAGTTCCATGATGACTGCAAAATTTTTCACATCCTTTGACTTCATCTTCTCTATCATCAACACTATCCTCAAAGTTTTCAATCCATTCTTCTTTCACATGTTCTTCAGGTATCCTTCTCAAGTTCTTCGCGTAAAACAAAGTCGGGTCAGCAGCGTCGACGAAGCCGAACATTTCAGGGACCAAGTAATGCAAAGAAGTTTCTTTTTTAAATGACTTTGCTGCATCGTCTTGGGTCTTTGCGGCTTCTTCGTAGGTCTGAGGGTCTGCCTTTATTGTTGAATTTTCGTAAAGTTGACTGTCGCTGTCGTCTGAGGCACTTGCTGAGACTTTTGTTGAGGAAGTGTCGCTTGTTGAGGAGGAAGAGTAGTAGACTACTGGCTCTTTCACGTCACAGTAAGTACCGACCCAACCTTGGGAACAGATGCAGTTTAGGTTTGAACATTTACCGTGAATGCACAGGTCTTCGCAGAGTTTCCAGTCTTCTCTTAAGGAACAGTCTTCACCTGTGTAGCCTGATTTGCACTCGCATTCGGATGAGTCTTGGCACGTACCGTGGCTTGATGAGGTGCAGTTGTTGGGACAACCGACTAGACCTTGGCAGTATGTTCCGTAGTACCCTGGATAACACACACATTCATAATCATCACACAATCCATGGTCATTACAATCCAACCTACAAGCCGCTTTACTGCTACAATCAGCTCCAGTAAACCCTTTCTTACAACTACATCCAAACTCTCCACACGTTCCACTTCCAGAGCACTGATTAGGACAATTCTGATCAGAATCAAAATCCCAAAAATCTCCATATTCCTTCTCCATCAAAAACCTTCCTCCAAACAAAAAAATCTTTCCCCCAACAAAATCAAACCCAAAAGCCTCTCTCGGTTTAATACTTTCAGACTGATCTAAAAGAGTCCAAATTTCCTTCTTCGTATCAAAAACAAAAGTATCCCTAAAGCATTTCCTCAAGACATTATTGCATCCACCAAACAAGTAAATATTTTCCCCATGTGCAAGAGTTTTATGTCCATGTCGACTAGAAGGTCTTGATCCTTGCCACTGAAACCAATGCCTTTGTTTCAAATCAAAGTACCACATTTCATCCAGAACACTGTCAGTGGTTTCGCCTCCGAACATCCAGACCTTTTCGGCGACTTTGCTGAGACTATGCAATTTTCTCGGGGAAGGCTGGACTCCAACAACTGCCGGGTACCCCCAGTGCTTGTTGATCGTGTCAATTATCAGCGTCTCCCCGCTGGTCCCTTCTGAGGTGTACCCTCCGAAGATTAATATAAGGCCGTGCTCGTGAAGCACTCCGCTGTGATAGGCTCGGGGTTGAGAGGTTCCCGAAAGAATCACTTCGGACCATTCAGATGTGTGCAGGTTGAATTTGAATATGTCGGAGTAAAGAGTCGTTTGGGAAGAACCTCCGTGAATGTAAATGAAATGACCGATCAAAATTGATAAGTGACCTTCTCGTGATGATGGAGGAGAGTTCTTTGTTGGAACTGAAGACCAGAGATTTGTTGATAGAGAATATTTTTGGACGTCATTGTAACAGGTGGACTCGAAATCGCAACCGCCGAAGAGGTAGAGGGAATCGTTGTAAGTGGTTATGGAATGACCTGATCTTGGACTTGGAAGAGTTGATAAAACTGATACTGGCTCCCAAACTTCACTTTTGATTTGAGGAAATAGAAATAGGAAAAAGGGGAGCATGATTATTTTAGATTGGGAGAAGTTTAGGGTTTTGTATTGGGTTGGATTTGATTTTGGGGTTTTGAGTTGAGTTTGGGTGGATTTGATGTTTTTGTTTTGGGACGTTTCAGGGGTTTTGATCTAAATAGAACAGTTATTTCTTGCATGATTGAAGGATTTTGTAGTTTATTTTTGATTTTTTAGGTAATAATCGAATAGAGCATTTTAAATTTTCTGTAAAGTCTTATATTCCGATGGTTAATTATATGAAAATATGTAGTCTATTATTCAAATATCTAGAATCAAATTTAGGAAATATTTTAATAATCACTGATGAATAAATACAAATATGCCAATAAGTATTAAACATCCTCTAAATTCAAAATTTTCCCAAAAAAGATTCCCAAACCATCCAATCAATTCATAACTAAATAAAAATTCACAATAAATCACTAAAACCTCAATTCTAAATCCAAAACATGTTCCTAATTTCAATAACCAGACATTAAACTCTCCAAAAATCTTAATAACTATCTCGAATCAAATCAATAATTAATGGCTCTAATATTACTCGCTTTCTTATCTTTAGCTTCAGCCTGGACATGGACTGAAGGTCGATTCGGTCGTTGTAAGCATCAAGAAAAGTTAAGTTCCTTTGACTTTGAGTTTTTCAATCAAACTTTTACCAAATTCTCAGAACAAAGCAGCCACCCTTTGCCATAGGAGACTGTTACAGGCCGAATATAATGCGAGTAAGTGACACTTCTTATGAAATTGATGTTTCTGTCAAGATAGGAGGTTCATTTTACAACACTTTACTTTACTTGCAGTTCGCGAGTCAGTCAGGACGCTTTGGGGACTTTGAGATAAAAATTGGCTCAGATGTTAATCATGGGAATATGATTTCGACTGATTTACAAACTTACTTTGTCGTATATGGATGTAATTCAGAAAAGGAAAACAGGAGAGATTACTTTGAGATTTTTGCCACTAGCCCTGATTTTGATTATAATCCTTACCTTCAGCTTGCTTATGGACTGGATTTTAACGATGAGGATTTTTATTTTCCCATTCAAGATGATGGAACTTGCAGTTAAGTAGGTAGATTAAGGTTTAGATGATCAGGGATTAGGAGAGGTATTTATTTCTTGCTTTTAACTGAATAATTCATAATTCTAATTTATTTATAAAGAAAATTTTATTATTGAATATTTGGATAGTTTGATTTTTGATATTGATTAGTATATTTTGTAATTAGAACTAAGCGAGGATCAAAAGATTTAGGTAATTCTTGAAGATTTTAAATAATTTATTGAATAATTTTGATATGCCTGTTTGAGAAAATGGATAAATTTGAAATAATGAAAGTAAACAAGTGTATTTAATTAGATAAACTTCTAGAGATTCAAAAAATAGTTAAATATTAAGCTTCTAATCCCCTGAAACTAGATCTCTAACAATAACAATCAGATAATTTCCATTATTTTATCAATCAACTAAAGTTTCTCACTTCATCATAACTCAATCCAAATTTAGGCAATATTACCATTGCAGTTTAATTATTAGATAGTAATCCTTGGTTCTCAAAAACATTCAATTCCAGTTTCTGTATCTGGCTAATCGTATTTCTCATCACACTATGAAGGTCCTCCACTTTTCTATTCAGAGCCATTAAGACTTCTTCACGGTTTCCCTGGTTTTTATAGTCCATATCCATCGGTCTCTCATTTTCTTCACTTCCTGCCCTTATTTTCGATTGTAGCGCTAAAATTTCAGTCTCTGTCAGTGTATGGAAAATGGCTTCAGAAAAACGCTTTTTTATTTCAACAGGGCTCCTCCCTTGCAAGTACTTAGAAATTTTTTCCCATTCGTAGCCAAATTGAAGCACCAGCATCTTCAAGACTGTCTCTTCTTCGTCATTCCAACTTGTTTTCTTCAACTTCGGGTCGAGCTTATTCTTCCATCGATTTGAAAGCTGGGAAGCTGACTTGTCTTTGAACTTATCGGCGATGAGTTCCCAGTTTTGGCTATGTTTTGATGCGAGTTTCAGTAACTTGCGATCGTCTTCTTTACTCCAGTAGTGAGTGATTTTTTTGTTAATCTCAATGGCAAAACGACTAGTTGTTACCTGGTTCGAAGTTTCATCTAATCCATCACTTCCAAAGCCAGATCCAAAAGAGTTCGAAGAACTTCCAGAAGGCTTCCAGGATGTTTCAGAAGACTTAACCACCTCTTGCCAGTTCATTTATATTATAACTAACCATTCATATTGCTAAACGTTTAAATTCTTGAAGGAAAAATAGCTAAGAGTTCTTCTCGATTTTCTTTGATTAAACATCTCAGCCTTACTCTTATCATTTGCAGGTGCTTCACATTCAGCAAGATGTTTAACAAGTTCTTCATTTTTCTTTTTCAGTTCAGTTTTATTTTGGATTACTCGAAGTACTTTAACAGGTTTATTCATCTGAGGTCTTTCAGAGAATTTGCAAAAGGAAGAGTTTTTCTTCGGCAAAAATGAACTCCAAGAGTTTTGCTTTCGATGTCTCGGGACTAATGACTCGAGTACTTTTATTTGAAGAGGTCTTCCTAGGAATTCGATTCCAGATAAATTTAAAATTTTACAGGCGATGTCGAATGAATGCACCTGGACCTTCGCATCACCTTTGAACATCGTTTTTTTGAAGTTTCGGACTACCTGCACTGATGAGTGCACTCGAGATGAAAACCATTGGGATATCTCGGAATCTGATAAGCATTTAAAGGAAATGTTCTTTATGAATAAGGATATCGGAAGTGATAAATGTTTGTATTTTGATTTGAATGAATCTAGATCTAGAGTTGATTCTGTTATGCTTTCCTCGGAATCGCTGTCTGTTAGGTCTGCCCATCGGATTTTTTCCATTGTTATTCAAGTGAGTTGGAGAGGATTATTTTTTAAGAATTTTTGTTGAATTAAGTGAGCTGGGTTGAGTTTTTGTTTTTTAGGGAGTTTGTTTGGAGTTGGTTTGAAATTTAATAGAAACGATTTTGGATGGTTATTATATTGGCTTAATGGACAAGACCTGCTATAAGACAGATTGCAATAGGCTTGTTGCTTTTAGTTGTTTGTGTGCGGAGAATTTGTTTAGTTGTACACGACATTTTGGAGATCATTTGATTTTAAAGGCAAATCACTCTATGAAACAATTAGTAGTTCAAGTTGATGCTGAGACTAAAGAAAATTTGATTAAAAAATTTAAGGAAACAGCAAAATACTATAATGATACTATAGAACATACTCACTCAATTACAAATGATTTAATTAATAAAGTTTCTAGTCTGAGCATTGCTCTTTTGTCCAAGCTAAGACAAAAACAAAATTTAATCAAAAGACTCTTCTCATTAGTGATAAAAGATAAACCAGTAGATATTGAGATTCTAGAGAAATTTAATAAAGAATATGACTGTCAATTAAAGGATTTCAAAATTGACCCCAATGAAATATATCAGAAAATGGAATACTTATTTGATCTAAATAATACATGTTGCACACAAAGTTTTCATACTGATTTTATGTTTTATTTTGAATCAAATTCAGTCAAGGTTGTTGATTTGAGAACATTAAAGCATATTCAACCATTTTTTTCAATCAACTCTAATATTTGTTATGGATCAGCTGTAGCTATTGAAAAAAATACATATTTTGTTCATGGCTCTTACTATGATGAAAAATCAAAATGTAGAATAATCGATTTCAATTCAAATAAAGTTACAATGACCTCAGATGGAGAAGAAATCGGTATGTCAGGAATGTGCTTTGTCAAAAACTTTGTGTATTCTTTTGGTGGCTGGCTAGTCGCAAACAGTAGAAAATATAATCTTGAATCAAAGCAATGGTCATACATATCATCACTTCCTGCAGCCATAGGTAGGGTAACAACTTCATATTTCTCCAATGATATTTATGTTATTGGGTTTCAATCACCAACTCTTTTCAGGTATGATATTAATAAGAACTCATTTAGTAACTCGATTAACTTTACAGGTGAATCTTATAAATATATATTTGAAAATTGGATTGTTGTTTTTGGAGGATATTTGTATTATACTAAAGATTTTAAAGTAGCTGAGCAACGCCATAAAGTAGATGAATCTGGAAATAATCTTACAATATTTTCATCATTCAAAAGAGATAAATTCATATACTTTATAATATCCAACAATATTTTTTATAGAATCAATACAACAACAGGGAGTTTAGAGAAAGTTAATATTACTTAAATTAATCTAGTGATAGATAAAGTTTCAAAAATTCAATTAAGACTCATTCCAAGTGATGAAATATCTTTCCTGTATTCATTATAACCATAAATTCCAAATCTTTTACACCAAACCTTCTAAAAAAAATTAATAAACTACCCAAAACCCCTCCAATCCATTCCATAGTTTCAAAATAAATAATTTTAACTCAAAAAAATCCATCCAAAAAATAACTCATTCCCACCAATCCTAAAATCCATAAATCCTCATCAAATCCAAAAATTACGAAAAATCGTATACCTTATTAATTAATACTCTTGTCATTCTTGCAATCAACACATTTGCATTTATCTCCACATTTCTTACCACGTAAATGACACTTGCAGTACTTTTTAAGACAAAAGCTTTTCTTACAGACACACCCAGAAGGGTAGTTTTTATCCTGAAGAAAAGTTTGAGTATTTCTATGGACGATGTGAGCCACAGCCTTATTCCTAACAATTTCATAATTAGGAACATTATAGCAGTTGATGCAATTGCACCCAATGCAGTAGCTTCCATTAGCGAAACACTCGCAGTACAGCTTAAGACAGCCACTTTTCGAGCAATTACAAGGCGTTGACTTGGACTTGATCAAGTCCTTGTCCTCTGTGTTCAAAGGAAAATTTATAAGAGGAGTCAACGTCTGTAAGCAGAACTGGGCGAAGCCGTCGTCGAGGAACTTTTTCGCTAAATTTGAATTTTTGTCCATTTTAATTTCTAGTGTTATTCTGACTTAGGAATATTTTAAAGTGACTGTGTTTTAAGTGGGAAAGATGGTGGATCATATTTATTTTAAGATTTTTTTACCCTGGGTTAGAAGGGTTAGGGTTGGGGTTATCTTAGAATTGATTTGATTTTGAATTTGGACTATGGGGGGTTTTAGAGATTGTGATTTTTAAAATTTTTAGAAGGTTTGATGGTTTTTTAGGATTTTCAGTTTTCCGATTTTTGGGTTTTAATGAGTTTTTAGGGTTTTGGATAGTGATTGATCAGGGGGGACTTGGGAATGATAAGAGCTTTTGAGGTGTAGGGGTTTTAAATTGCTGGGTATGGATTTAATATTTTTTTATATCGGTCAAGGTTGATATTAGTTTCAAGGTAATTTCAAGAGAATTTTTAAATATTTTTCAGGACTTTGTGAGGTGGGTTTGTAATTTGGCTTATTGATAAGGCTCTAGTTGGATGGATATTTAAATTTAAGAAGTTTTTGTGAAATTACAATACAAGAATTTCAGAAATTATTTGAACCGTTTCAGACAGGTCTTCAATTATTTCTCAAAAAACATTAAATTTGATAAACAATTAATAGTCCTAATCTAATCCTTTCCAAGTAAAAAACTCTTTAAACTATACCCTCACTCATCAAATAAAACCAAAAAAATCATTCAAAAAATGAATAAACCATTCAAAATCTCTTAAAATACCTCAAACCCAGTAAAAATGCTAAAATTTCTAATCCTTCTAATCCCAGCACCTCTTTTTTACTTCTTCCCCTTGGAGCTGCTGCTAATATCTCTGACAACCTTAATCTCCCTAACCCTTTACCCTCAATTCAATCGGAAGACCACTTTGATCCACCACGAATCCTCATCACTTACAAAGACTCTCTCAAATTGCAAAACTTTAAAAACCTACAACCCTTCAATATTCCTCTTCAACGGTTTCCTCCAAGGTTTATTCGGAATAACTCTAGGCTCCAAGCCAGGCAGTTCTTCATTATGCGAGCCAGTGACTTACGAGCGAGAACATCTGAGACTTCCAGACGGTGGAGAAATTTCAATCGACTGGTTGAAGACTTCAAAGCCTTCAGCGATTTTGGTAGTCGCGGCAGGTCTAGGAGCTGACAGCAGTTCACAAAGCACGAGGTCAGTGGCTTTAGAAGCAAAGATGAAAGGACTCACAGTTGCTGTCATTCATGGCAGAGGAATTTCTTGTGAATTAAAAGTGACTTTTAAGTAGACTGCTCGAGTATTTAACCTTTGTGTTTGGAAGGACTTTGAATTTGCTGTTCGATATATTCACATGCAACACCCTGGAAAGGACTTAGTTGGACTGGGAATGTCCATGGGCGGTGCGATTCTGGCAAAGTATGCAAGTAAAACTAGTGAAAAGTGTCTTTTTAAGGCACTTGTTACTGTCGCTGCACCTTTTAACTTCTTGACTAGTGCTGAAGGAATTCGAGATAAGTGGAATGGACTTTTTGACTCGATGCTCTTAGCGGTGCTTAAAGGCTTCATCAACAACAAGCGAAAAGAACTGGAGAAGTTTGAAAAAGAGTTTAAAGACCTGGGAATCGACTTTGAACAAGTCCTTCAGTCGAAGAGTTGCTGTGAGTTTGATGACAGGTTCACTGCGAAGATGATGGGACTGAAGAGTTATAAAGAGTATTATTTGAAAGGAAGTTGTGTTGGGCAGATGCATAGGATTTCAATTCCTTTTCTTGCTTTACATGCGAAGGACGACCCGATTGTCAGTTATTTAGCTGCTCCTCAAGAAGAGTTCAGGAAGTCGAAGAACATGGTTCTTGCTCTGACTACCACTGGAGGACATGTCGGTTTTTTTAAAGGAAACTGTCCTCCAAAGAGATGGTTTCAGGTGCCTTGTGTGGAGTTTTTACTTAATAGTTTAGATTCAGTTTAATAACTCATTCTTATTTCCTGAATTTACTGTAATAATCATCTTTTTACTACTGGTTAAAAATGTTCAGTCTTCTCATCATGCTGCCTCTGATGACCCTTCTTTATCTCTTCCCCTTCGAATCCCTGATAACTTTCTCTTTACTGCTAACAAGCCTATCCCTTTACCCCCAGTTCTTCAGCAAGACAGAGTTATTCCTAAGTGACTCTTCAGACCTTTTTCCAATTCTTTCCAAATGTTTATCCTTGAAAAGTCCTTACAAGCCTTCTCTATTCCTCTTCAACGGTTTCATGCAAGGAGTGTTCGGAATATCCTTAGGCTCCATTCAAGGCCAGTCGTTTTTCTGCGACGAATTGATTTACTCCAGGTCTTTCCTCGACTTGCCAGATGGAGGACGAATTTCTTTAGACTGGATTGAAAACAACAGCTTTTTCAATATTTTGATTATCGCGCCGGGGCTTGGGTCAACAAGTAAGTCCCAAAGTGTGAGAACAGTGGCAAAAGAAGCGAAGTTAAAAGGCTTCACTGTCGTCGTCGTCCACGGCAGAGGCATCATGTGCGAGTTGCGAGTAAGGAACAAATAGACTGCTCTCACTTTTAACCTCTGCTCGTGGGAGGATTACAAATTTGCTATTGAACATATTCATTCAAGTTATCCTTCTTCTCGACTTGTTGCTGTTGGAATGTCGATGGGTGGAACTGTTCTTACTAACTATGTCGCGAAAACAGGGAAAAAAACAGTTCTTAGTGCTTTGGTCATTGTTTCTTCACCTTTGGACTGTTTAACTTGTGCTCAAGAAATGAGAAGTTGGAAGAATTTTCTGGGTTTTTTCGATTTTTTGATATTGAATGTCCTGAAAAAATTAGTAAAAAACTGTGAAAATGAACTGAAAACCTTAAAAAATGAGTTTTTTCTGAAAGGAGTTGATTTGGATCAAGTGAGACTTGCTCAGAGTTGCATTGAATTCGATGATTTGTTCACTGCTCCGATGAATGGAATGAGAAGTTTTCGTGAGTATTACGCTGAAGCCACCTGCGCTCATTTGTTGAAAGATGTTGAGATTCCTTTTATGGCCCTTCACGCCAAAGATGACCCGATAGTGAGTTACTTGAGTCTCCCCAAGGAAGAGTTTTTCAAGTCAAAAAAAACTGTTCTTGTTTTGATGAACACTGGAGGACATGTCGGGTTTTTTAAAGGATATTGCCCTCCGAAAAGATGGTTTCAAGTCCCGATTATTGAGTTCTTGATAAATTCTTTAGAATAATTTTTAGTTTTACTATTCAGATTGGAATATCTTTAAATGCTTTTCAAGGTCAGCCCTTTTCATAATTCGGAAAACATGGAATCAAAAGTTCACTTTCGAAAAAGGTCTGAAATGAGCAGAACTCGCATGTTAAGTGACTTTTACTTTGAAAACAAGCATAAGAAAAAGAGGTCTTTGAGTCTTAACCGTGAAAAGTCACCAATAAAAGAGCTCTCAGATTTTGCGAACCAAAACAAAAACTCTTTATTAGACGAAATTCTGACAATTAAACAGCTGTTGACTTCTAATTTTCCAGTGATCAAATCAGAAGAGCTGCCTTTGTACCAAGCTTTCATAAGTCTTGCAAGTCCTTCAAGTCCTTGCAATTCCCTAGAGTCTATTTCAAAGCACCTGCGATCATCAGTCTTCCATCAAAACCTTCAAAACCTCCGTCATCAAATCCTTCAAAACTCTTTCAACTCAGCCCTTTTAATCTCTTCGAAATTTTACAGTCAAGTCCATCGTTCTCTTTATATCAACAACTTGTCAAAAGCGATTTCATCATTTCTGGAAAATCTTTACAAGTCCTTCCGAATTGAATTCAAACCAGTCAAGTTCATTGAGTACTTCGAAAGCTTGCAAAGTCCTTCAAACTTTCACTTGAATCCAACTATCTGGAGTAAAATGTTTGTCAATGACTTTAATGTGGAAACTACGAAAGATGATGAAGAAAACCTTTATGTTAATACTGCGGGTGATGAAAAAGAATATGAGGATTTAATGGAAAATGAACAGGTTCATGTTTTGAATACGGAACCTGATAGTAAAAATTCACTTGTTTCAATGTTTTTTCAGAAACATGAAACAAAGAACCCGTATTTAGACAGTCGAAAATTGATTAAACATGAACCTTGTGCTAGTAGAAGTGAAAAGTGGAATAAGTACTTTAGAGAGTCAATCTTTCTGAAAAAACTTGGACAGGAGTTTGTGCAGTTCATTTGTAGGAAAGAAACTTGGAAGTCGCAGTCTCTTGACTTGGTCACCTGGGTTTATAAAAACAAATCTGAATTGATTCAAGAGTTTTTAGGCCTGGCGCAAGCGCCAGGCGAGGGAATTTCAGACCTTAAATACAAGGCGATGATTGAGCATCTAGCTGACAAGAAGACATTGAGAGATTTATTTAAAGGTTTTTAAAGCTAGCGGAGGGCGTGAATATTGTAATAATAGCTGTAGAAAATCGTAGAATCTTTCTTTCTTCTTGAAAATACATGACAAGGCATTAAAATCAACTCATCTATCTCTCCAAGTCCTGCAACAACTGCCTCTACCAAATTTTTCAGCCAAATTTCAGCAACATAATGATCAACCAGGTCAAAGTAAAGACTTTCCAAAAGTTCTTCAAGTCTCACTGAGAAATAATCTGCAAAAAGCTCTTCTTGTACTTTAACAGGAAGAATTTTGAAGTTTTCAACGATTTTCGCATGACTGACCTCGTCTTCCACCAGGATTTCCAGCCAGTCTTCTTCAAGAATCGCTTCAAAGACAAGATCTGCAGTGGTTTGGACGAGGTCTTCATAGAAAATCATTTCTTCTGATAGTGACTCGAGAACTATTGAAAGGAAATCAAGAGTGTTCAAGATATTTTCTGATAAAATCTTGGAAATCATGTCGAAAGAGCAGTCAAAACAGATTTTTTCAATGAATTCGGATGAGGCAAGGTCTAGAAGTTTCTCACTCATGTCGAATAATTCGTAGTTTTTCAGCTCGTCAATAGAAAATAACACAGTTTCAACTACAAGAATGTTTATCTGTTCTTTTAACAACCGATCCATCAAAGAACTCGCATGTAAAGTAAGAGCTGCATTGGTGATCTCTGAAAAACTTTCAAAAATCACTTGTTTTACTAGAAAAATCAAAAAATCTTCTAAAATACTCTGAAAAATTTCACAATTAAATGAAATGTTGTCAGAAAACTCATCAGATGATGATGAAGACTGGTGATTGTTCAATGCTTTCAGTTCCTTTAAAGTAATTAATTTGCTTTGAGATGGTTTTTGAATGAACTTTTGACTGATAGTTAAAATTTTAGGCAGGATATTTAAAGGCTGCTTTCTTATCCTTATCTGAACGGGTCTTAGCATCTCGAAGTCTAGAGACTTGTTATTTTTCTTCTTGACTTTCAAGTTCTCTATGTTTTTTCGAGGGTTTATTTGAGGAAGCTGAAAACTTGAGTTTCTTTTCATGTATTATCATTAACTATTATTTAGCTATACGAGAATGGTGAGCGAAGGTCTCTCCACAGCTCACGTACATCTCTGAAAAAATCTTCTTGTTTTCATTTCTCAGTTTTCCGGGCTTTAGAGGAAGCTTTCGGAACTCGGACTTCTCGAAACTTGAGGAACGTTCGTATATTTTAGAGAGGTGGGCAGGTTGCTTGAAAGTGAGGCCTTCATCTGTAAGGACGAAATGCTTATCTCGGTAGTCGTATGTGTTTTTAGTGAAGTCTCTGCATGATAGTGTTGACATTGACATCCATTTTGAATAGGCGACTTTTTGAGGCTTTTTGCGATTATAGACATTTGGCTTAGGAGGCTGCTTGTCTGCCACATCAGTCTTGAAATGAGTTTGGAATGCAACTTTTGTAAAGGACATTTATATATGCTATATAAATATATATCCTACTTAAAGCACATCCAACGACCCAAAATGCATAAATCAAACAAATCCGCTAAAAAACCTAACCAAATAAAATTACGCAAACTTAAAATGAGGAAAAGTCACATGTTTTTCAACCTTCCCTTCAAGCCACTTCAAAGTCTTAACAGCCAATCCAAGATCACATTTTTCCTTTCCTTCAATTTTCAAGAGTTCCTTATTAACTTCATCAGCAATAATGAGTTTATACAAAGGCGAAGTCAGTTCAGCCAAGGGTGAATTTTCAATATTGTTAAAAACGATGAGGCTAAGAGCTTTTTCAAGTTCTTTGATCATTTCTGGGTTGTCCTTAGCAGCAGGTGCGAGAATTTCTTGTCCATAAGCCAGAGCTTCGATGACTTTGTTTTCCTTGATGTACCAGATGAGTTTTTGAAGACGAAGTTTGAATAAAAGTTTCGGATTTTTTACGAAGAGTTCAGAAGAAGTTTCATTTACAATACGGATCACTTCGTCAATCTGGTCATTCAATATCGCTTGTCTTACTTGATCTCTTCTTTCAATATATGTGTCATTTGGCAGCTGAACTGATGTTTCTTTTGAAAAGAGTTGAGCAGCTTCTAGACTGCCTGTGGAATGCAAGTAGTTCATAACGAGTTTGTTGAGTTGATCTCGAGTAGGGTTGAATGAAGTCTTGTAAATTGCCCAATCTTCTGGAGTAAAGAGTTTTTTTTCTTTATCGACTTGCATATTTTATATATTATTAAAAGTGGAAAATGATTTTTTGATATTAAGACTTCTGAGGTAATAAATTTCAAACTAAAATTCATCATCAAGCCAGAATTTAAGGAATTCTGTATTTAATCCAAAATTTACCACTAATTTATTATTTTCCCATGAATTTCTTCTTGAAAATTTGAAATTTTTAAGTTCTAAAATATCTTTGCATAAATTTGATTTCAGTCATCTAACTCTTTTTTAAGATCAAGCAGACTTGTAAAATATTTCATGTTTTTTACTGATTTTCAAATATATCAGTGTATGTTCTTTTATATACTTTACTCTACTAATTTTTAAATTAGAAGGATACATTATAAATAAGTGAAAGTAACTATTTAGGTACCTTGATATGGTATACATTTTTTAATTTCTGTTCATAAGAATTTCTTTGCTTTAAAATTCTTTCAAAATATGATCATGGTTTAATCACTGATCCAGTACTCCCCCTAGATTCTAAGATATTATTTTATTAATTAAAGAATCAATATTTGTTCCAATTATTAGAGAGCGATTAGAAACAATTTAATATAGAATTATGATTAAATGAAATTATTCTCTTATTAATTACTCAATGGTTTCTAATATTAGATTTGAAGTAGTACTTTAATAGTGCTAGCTAAATCCTTATTATAAAAATATAAAATCTCTTCAAAGCTAATTTGTATCAATTAGAAAACAATTACAATAGAACAAATTTTACTAAATTTCCTTAAATATGAAAAATTTTATGCTAAACTCTTCTTCAAACTTTTCACAAATAATCTATCAATTATAATAAATCAACTCTTCCTATCCTAATTCGCGGTAATAAATGAAATCTGTCCTCATATTACTTCATCTGCTCTTCCAAGCCTTTGCCTATCATATAGCTTCCCTATTCGCACCAGCAGACATGTTATCCATAATAAACTCTCTTCTTCAAGAGACTGAATCAAAAGTGACTCATGAGTCTTTTCAAACCTACTCGAAAATACTTCAAAAATCAGAAGAAATCGACTTTTTGATAGTATTTCCAGCAGAGTCGTTAATTTTAAGTCAAGTCCAAATATTTTCAGAAACTCACCAAGTCCCAAGTTTAATCTTTTCAGAAGGTCCTACTTCAAAATATTCAGTTTTTTCAGAGCAAAGCTCAAATTGCATAAGTGATCAAATCTTGTCCTTAATGAACACTTTGAATTTGATCCCAGCAGGGGTGGTCTGGACTTTTTCCGAGAAAAACCTGAAAATAATCGAAAATCTTAAAGAAAACTTGAATGAAAAAATAAAAACTACTGCTTTTTCTGTTAATGTCTCTGTCAGTGATATCACCATGACTTTAAGCAAGGTCTTCAAAAAGGACGGTGTCAGGTTTTTTGTGGTATTAACTGATGAGTTGACTTGCAGCAGGGTCTCAAAAGGTCTTGAGAAGTCTTTTTTGAATACTGAAGGAAATGCTGGGGTCTTTCTCGATGAATGTTATTTTTCAGTCCGGACTGAAGGGTCAGTTTTACTTGTACCAAAAAATAAAGAAAACTTCGAAGATGAAATCTCTTACAAGAAGAGCCTAATTCAAAAAATATTCAAATTTCTCGAGAAACCTGGACTTTCAAAAGACCAAATCATGAAAAAAATCCAAGAATTTTCCGGTACTTGCGAATCTTCAATTATAAATATCAGAAACTTCACTACTCAACCCTCTGGATCACTTAAAAACTCATCCATTTCAATTAAAGAAAAACTAATTTTTTACGATGAAGTAGAAGATTTAAGCAATTTCACCATCTCGAAAATAAAGTTTTCAGCAAACACAGGAACTTTCAACCCTTTAGGAGTCCCTCCGACCTCCGCAAACCAGAAGTTCCATCAAGGCACTTACTTCGCAGTAGGTAAAATAAACAGAGACAAGACCTTATTACCCAACCACGAGTTAGTCTTATACGACAAAGTGAACTGTGGAGTGAATTTTTTTGATTATAACTATTCAAAAGAGTGTTTCTTGAAACATCGAGGGTCAATGGGAGTGGCATACATTCCGACCTTCATGCCGATAACAATGAGTGTTCACAACCAACTGTTATCAATGAATAAGATAATTCCAATGATAGCAGGAGGTGGAAGTGCAAGTCTTCTCTCAAACAAAACGAGTTATCCTTATTACATAAGACTAGTCTCGCCGTCGTCTTCCTACGCTTCAGCCTGGGCGAACCTGATCCAAATATACGGCTGGGACAAGATCATTCTTCATAATTCTTTCGATGCCTTCGGGATAAGCATAATGAACGTTTTGAATTCTTCACAAGAAACTTACAAATACAGAATAATCAACGACCAAAAGTACTGGAATGTGAACAACTCTTATGACAACAGCTCGATTCCTCTTTACTATGAACATATCAAGCACTCTGTCAGTCTTGGATGCAATATTGTCTTCCTCGCCATGAGTGATCCGACTCCTTTCTTCTGGATTGAAGGCTTTTATGATATGGGTGTTCGAAGAGGTGACCTCACTTTTATTGTCTTTACTTTAAGTGGACTTGATAGCTTCACCTCTTCCACTGCAAATGTGATGAAGAGAAAAGAACTCATGCATGGAAGCTTCGTTGTTTTAAATGCTGCTTGGCTTGGGGAATACGGAAATGCTGTGAAACAAGAGTTTTTAAAGTATTATGATAACACCTGGAGTCGTAGTTCTTTTGTTGACTCGAGCTTCACTGTCGCAAACACAATCAGCTTCTTACTTGACCAGGGCCAGCCCTTTGAAGAAGTCGATGTTTTCATGAAAGCGGCGAGAAATATCAGGTTTCTTGGAACTACGGGAACCATCAGCTTTGACTCTGAGTCCAACAATCGCAACTTGGTTTATTTCAACTTGTTTAACTTTTATGAAGACAGTCAAGGAGTCTGGCATGATGATCCAGTTGCCTTGATTTCGCCTTTAGGAAGTGTTTATTATGAATATCTTCAAAGTATCACTTGGACTGCAGGGACTTTGCCTATGTCGATGAAGAAAAAGTATGAAAATTGCCCGTTTTTTGAAAGAGAGATCCAAGATTCCAATTTAGGAATCAAAGTAAAAATTGCAGTTTCTTGTGCACTTATTTTTATTACTTCAGTTTTAACGGTTTATGTCTTGAAACATGTGAAAAATAAGAAACCTGGAGAAATTAAAGTGAAAACTTTTATCGAATTTCAAGATTACTTGAGTTTAGGGTTTATTTTCATTGAAAGTTTGCAGGTTATTTCAATAGGGCCTTCTTTTGCAGCTTTCAATAAATTTTTAAGTAATTTATCAGAGATGCTCTCGTTGAACTTGTCGAAAGTGACACAATTTAAAGATAGAACATTTTGGGTGATTTTTTCAGTGATGATGGGTCTGTCTTACTGTTGGATAATTGTTTTGCTTTTGACTTCCTGTCGATTTTTCAAGCTTCCTTATAAGATGCTTGGAAAGTTGAGAGCTTTGAAGAGACTTTCTATTCCTCTGATGTCGAATTACTTTTTTTTACCTGTCGTTGTCAGCATCATCAGCATTCTCATGTGTGACAAGGCGACTGGAGATGAAATCACTGATGCGTACTTGAACTATGACTGCAACCTTACCTGCTGGAAAGGAAATCATGTGGTTTATGCTATTTTTGCTTGCTTTTTAATAGTTTTTTATGTCCCCATCGCTATTTTATACAGGACTTTATGGCAAGAAGAGGACCTTTCACATAATATCAAAACAAATTCAAGGTATTTAATCGTCAAAAACATTTCAGTTGTTATTCTTGTTATTATTGGAAAAATATTGAAAAATGACTTTAAGTTGACTCATGCCATCATTTTTATCGTCATTGAATTTTGTGTGTTTGTTTTTGTCTTGATCATTAGAAAACCTTTCAACTTTGATAGAGCGAGTCTTTGGGCGAAGGCCATGATTGTTTGTGTCTTGTGGAACTCTTTGATTTGTCTTTTAGCGATTTGTTTGGAGATTGAAAATTATGCACTTGTCATTTTGCAGATTATTGGATGGGTGTTTGTTTTCTTTTGTGGATTGATTATTCAGCATAAGATGCCTCCAAGTCTACTTGTTAGTAAATCTGGTAGAAGTATTGTTGACTTGTTTAGGTTTGCTTTTGGAATAAAGCAATACGTTGAAAGTAAGTATTTGGAGTTGGATCAAGAGGCTAATGACTGCGAAGCTGGAAGTAGAATAGATAGTTAATAGTTTAATTGTTTATTTTAATAGTAAACTCTTAGTTAAATTTTTATGTTATTAATGTCTCGTACTATGGACCAACCACTTGGTGCCTTCACCCAAGTGAATATGTAGAAAAATTCATAAAGTTCGAAATAAATTTCAATTTTTTTAGATTTAGGTCATTTTTTGGTAGAATCTGGAAACTTTTGAGTAATTAATTTTTATATAGACATTCAATTAGAAATTGTCTGATCATTCATAAGACCGAAAACAAATGAGTTGAATCCTTGCTGAGGCTAGGATAAACTTGTTTATGCTTCTAGTTCACATCGAGAATTCATAGACAATATCTGAGGTTTTCTTTAAAGTAATTTAATTAAGTGATAATGAAATTTTAGTTCCTTGGTCAAAGACGAAAAATGAATAGTTTGTATTTAATTCTATGAAAAACTTAGCAAATTCATCAAATTTTTTCTTTAGCTCTTCACCAAAAGAGCATTTATATTTAATTTGATCTCACAAGGATAATTGGGCAGCTGAACTCAATTATAAAAACTTGAACTTGTATAATTGCATAGATATTATTGATTTTGGGATAATTATTACTATTTTATCAATCTGAATGCTGATTTGTAATTTCCACACATAAATGAATTTTAGTGAATTAATATTAAAATCTCACTATTAAAAGTATTTACCTGACTCAGTAACTATCAAGCCTGAGATTTTAACTTAAATATCTTTGAGTTGAATAGAATTAAGATTTTATAGGTTTTAATGAATTCAAGTCATTTTTTTAAGTTGAGTTGAATTTGGGTTTTGTTATTGAAAGCTTCGTAAAGAAGAATATAAGTAGTTGGATCAAAAGTCAAGTCAAATCCGTTCGGCCACTGCTACTACCACGTGATAGTTGTTATTATATTAATTAATTTCAACTCTTGAATAATCTTTATTACAGTAAATAAATTCAAATTAAATAAATTTTCAAACTCAATTCTAGTTCTAAATGTTTTTTTCAATTTCTTTTCCAATTCAATTTTTTTTTCAAACAAGATAGAAGATTAACTTGAACTTATTTTTGCTTTTATGTGATTCATTATGCACTGATTTTCCAAAGGATCTGTTAAAATCTATTTAAAATTCAATTTCTTCTTAACTCTGATTATTTATCATGCAAAAAATCATAAAAATTTGGAAATAGTTAAAGATTAGTTACTTATATATATCCTCAATCAAATAATCAAGTTTCTTTATCCGTTAGAAATTAGCGAAATTCAAATCAAGTCTTTCATAGCATCCTGTTCAAAAATAATTTTTTTATTAGAAGAAATTTTTTAAGCCTCTTTTTGATTGATTCTAAAATATGGAAGAGATTAAAATCATGAATTTTGTAAAAATTGGAAAAAATTTGGTCAAGGCATTCAATATGTGTTAGTAAATCAAAACTATTAAATTCAATCCTGTACTTGAAGTTTGAAATTTTTTTTAAAATGCTGTATAAAATATTGAAAGATTCAGATAGGTAAAAGTGGTAGATGACTACTCTAAAATAATTGATTGCATCTTTTTATAGATCATTTGTTCAGCATTTGGTTTTAGGCATGATTAAACAAATACAGAAATTCAAAATTTTTGTGAAAGCTATAAAAAATATAGAATCAGTATAATATTAGCGAAATTTTAAATTTATTTCGAAAAAAGAATAAAATCTTATAAAAATGGGTTCCTTTATTTAAATGAGATACATTCATAAGGTAGAGTTTCACAATAAAGTTTTCTATATAAAATATACAATTCTAAAACTGATATACTTAAATTTTGTATCTTAAATAAAAAACCTCCAAATCAATCCTAAAATGAGTCTCAATATCAGCAACAACACCTCTCACCTAAACCCCAACCCCAACAAAAAAATCCAAATTTTAAATCTACTTACATTAAAACACTAAAAAATTTCAAATTCTTGGGTATACAAAAATTCCAAACAACTTTCACATTCAGTCTGACACTGTTTATCATCAGTAGCAATAATATCAACCTCAACATGATTAATATTAATATACTGACTCTGAACAACTTCACTTTCATAAGGCATGATAAACTCATAAGGCAGTCCAAGTTTATAAAAGTGCCAAACGACATTCCAAAATACCAGATTATTATTTTTCCTGAGTCCGACCACATCCAACTTCAAATAATTCTCCCCCTCTCCAAGAAGTTCATCAACAACATCCTTCGTAGTCTTCGGACTGATAAACTTAACATTTTCCGTAATAAACTTATTTTGTCCTAAAACCTCGACCTGAATTTTTATCCTCAAGTTAGGTTTCAACTCTGCGCCACAAAAACAACTGATTCCATCTTCATTCAAGTTCCAAGCCGTTTTAATATCATCAGCGTTCAGTTCTTTCTCACAGTTCTCACATTTATCCTGAAGTAAAAACGCGACTTCTTGCTTGCTGCTGTGCTTGGCTTCAACAAAGACTCGTTTTGTGTACTTCGCTGGAAATGTCGGAGAAATGCTGTCAGAATGTGTAAAAAGCCAGCTTTGATCTGAGTTGCTCGTAGAAAAACTAATAAAAAGTTTAGAAATGATTTTCCTGAGTAGCTTTATAATCTCAGAGTTGATAATCACTGGAGTTCTTGAAAGAATAGAAAAGATTGGAAGGGCTAAAGCAGGATTGACTTCCATGCAACTTTCAAATAAGTGCTTGTAAAGCCGTGCAGGGGAAATCGGGTGTTTGGACTTGGAGATTTTTTCAATTGAAGTAAGAAGTTCTCGAAGGCGTTGGTTATGTTCGATGTCCTGCTGGTACCAAAGGGTGGCAGCCCAGAGCTGGACCCAGGTGGTCAGTACGAAGTTTTCATCAGTCTTGCAGTTGATTTCAGGCATTCCTATTTCAACAACAGGTTTCATTATTTTTACTTTCCGAGGCTCTGAGGGCTTCGAAGGGACTCCGAACTCCTTGAGCACCTCGTAGTCGAAGTCAGGGTAAGTGTAATACTGCACCTGCCCCTTACTGCGGTAACAAGCGTATATCTTCTCTACTTCTACTTCTTTCTTTATCGGTATCTCCTGGTTGATAAACTTTATTTGAAGCTTCGTGTACCTCAGCTTTGACCTGTTAAGCTTCTCTTGAATCAACTCGTCAAACATCATCTTTTCATGTAAGTCTTCTTTATTCTTCTGCTTCACGCGACTTTGACAAAAATTCGCAAACATCTGAGTTTTCATGAAAAGATGAAGAAATTTGCAGTTTTTTTCTCGATATTCTGCTAAAAATCGAGAATGCTCGAAAATGTTAGAAATTGTGTCTTCCTTCCATTTAAAATCAAGGTACTTTTGGTAGCCTTGCAAGATAGACACGAAGAACTGAAGAAAACATTCACGAATTTTTTCATTTGTGGAGTCATCAAGTTTTTCATTGATAAGTTGGTACTTCGGGGCAAGAGGTACTTTTTTTAAAGCATTTTTTAAGTTTTTCTTGAGTTTTGCTCCGTAGTGCAAAGGAAGTTGAGGCAGGTTATCGCCGATGCTTGCTCGAGTCTGTTGCGAGATTTTAACTGCCTGAAGATTGGTTTCGATTTTATTGTGGTCTAGGTCGACAATGAGGACTGACCCGTTGCACCTGGCGTAGACCGAGTCTCGATACTTGAAGTGCATTCCGAAGACGAAGGGAACAGGACTGTACAGGTAGTCAATCAACTTCTCTGGTAAAATCGGGGCGTATAGCAAAGACCACTTCAAAGGAAACAATAAAGACATCAGGATATAAGAGCAAAGTGTCAAGTTATTCTCATTTGAAGACAAAAAAACTATCGACTGCTCAGTTGCCAGTTGTCTGAAAATAATCAAAACATTCTTCAAGTCCAACAAACTAAACAACCTTCCAATATTCACATCAAGTAAAGGCAGTCGATTTTTCACTGGAAATGAAAAATCAAAAGTCTTCGGGCCTAAATGATACAAAACTTTCAACTTGCCTCTAGTTGGAAAAGGAATTTTCAACATGATATGCGTGATGTAACATTCTAATGGAATTAACAATGGAGAACTGCTGATTTTCACCAGTTCTTTTAAAAGGGTCAAAGACCTGTCAATGAACCCTGCCTTGCTGATAAGGACGATGCACTTCGGGATGTATAAAGAAGACAAGTCCCGTGGGGAGTTCTCAGTAGAAGGACCAAAGCTGAAAGTATTTCGAGTATTTCTGGCAGTCGGAAAATGCATCTCAAAACTAGGAAGATCAAGAGGGTCAGTCGATTTAATTGACATTCTTCTGCTTTTCAGTCGTTGCATTTGACTTGAGTTTTCAAAGAACGACAAAAAGACCTTCGCACATGAACAGTATAAAAAAGTGCCGTCGTCGTTGGTTATGATAAAGTTGTAAGAAGATGAACTGTTTATCACTGACTGGCCATTGTCACCCATCACGTCCACTCCCCAAGGGAAGCAACTCTGTAAAATCGACTCGGGAATTGATGTACTTGGAGGAAACTGAGATAAAATCGTTGGATTCAGCTTTTCTCCACGTTCTATAAAGTTCTTCACGGCTGGTGCCGTGAAGCCGATTGTCGCGTAGGCTTGGAATAATGGACTGAAGTCTTGCAGGTATTTTTCGATTTCTTCTAACATTTTTATTAGGATGGAAAAGACGGTTGATGACTCGAGTCATGGGTTTTTTTTCGCTGCTGTTTTAAATGCGTTGATTAGATGTCAAGGATTTTGTGAACTTGTTTGTCCTTTTGAAAGTCATTGTCTGTGCCCGGCTTATAAACTTGCTCTGCAGGGACATTCGGAGGTCATTGCTTTGAAGGAGTTTTTGGATCTTGATGAAGTTATACCTGAGTTGAACTGGTTTTTAACCAAGCTATTAAATGTAAACCACAACTGTATCGAGCACCGTAATTTACCTTGCCTCGAAAAATGCATTTTTCATGCTTTTTTCTGCTTAAACGCGAATTCGAGGTTCACCTGCAAATTCGGACATGCATATGAAACCATGACAAGAGATGACTACCTGCCAATCTTCGAGCTCGAGCCTTCCAAGTACTTCCCCATTCTCCCTCCCACAGTAAAAGCAGCCTTGAAGCCTTCAGACAGTCTAATCTGTCCCTACAGCGGTAAAATAATCTCCCTCTACACCTCCTTCCCAAAAAGCCACTGCTTAACCTGCAACCAAGATTCCTGCACCGAGTCTATTTTCCTAGACAACCCTCCAAAAACGCTGATATTCACATTAAAACCCCTAAAATCCCTCAAAGATCTCGACAACCTAAGAATCTTCTCCAGTTTTCCCACATCTTTCAATTCAATCGAGCTGTTTACCAGTTCCACAAGTTGCAACTACTCTTTAGTCAGTTACGTGTTGAAAAACAAGGAAAATTTCATGAGTCTTTCTTACAGTCCCCAAAAAAAACTCTGGATTTTCGCTTCAGCCGGGGATAAAAGTGAAGACTCTCTTTTTGACTCGATAGATAAATGCGTGATTGACGGTTTCGCTATAGTCGCTGTGATGTACTCGGAAAACAGCTACTCTTGTCCTGGTCTCAATGACCCGATGTGGCTTCACATTGAGAATAAAGTGATTAATCGTTACACCCTGGGCGGTAGAGCCACTGGGGTGTTAAAAAAACCGTATTTAAACCGGTATTGGACTTGTGCAGGGTGTAAAGAACTGAACTTCGGCGTTAAAATTTGTAGATGTTTGACAAGGTTCACTGTTAAACAACTCGGGTGGCCTTGTTTGTGTCTTAAACGTTCAGTTGAGGCACGTTGTGATTGTGGAGTGATTTTGACTAAGTGCTTTGGATGCAATGTTAATTATGTGAAATCGAAAAATAGCTCCTGGCCGTTGCGTTGTAGTACTTGTGAGAAGTGGCTTTGTGTCATTTGTAAGAAGGAAAATATTTTGTTTTACCCTATCTGCAGCTTTTGCTTTAATCCTCATATGAACTTTGTGGATGATTTAAAGAAATTTAGAAATGTTTAGGTTAATTGATTTAGGTGGTGTCGAATGAATGAAAGGTATTTTTCTCGGTCTTTTGGAGTTGCTGATGAGGTGTTGATGTAGATGAACTCTTCTGGGGAGGACAACAGACGGTCGATTAACTCGTCTTGGATGAACTTGTCGCCTCCTTGGTTTACTGCTTTCATTAGTTTTTCTAGGTTTATATTGTTTAGGTCTTCTGCAAGAGGGACTATTGTGTTTGGGTCTACTGCCTGGTAATTCTCTATTGATCGTTTGGAAATCTCGGATTTTCGCCATTTGTTCATTGAGACTACAAAGGCTAGAAATGAAACTAATGAACCTGCTATTATCGCTGACTTTCCCATTCTTTCATGGCTTTCACCGTATAGAGGAAATCGATGACTGAACTTCCTAGTAAGAGTCCTAATCATATAATAAAATTACATCCTACCTCAAAAATGAAAGCTAAACCTTCTAGACTCTCTCTCCAAATTCCTCGCCGCGCCTCCTCCTTTGATCCAAGGATGTTTCAAAGCCTCCTCAGCAGTGATCCTTTTCACAGGGTCCCACTGCAAGCAAAGCATAACAAAATCCTTAAAAAGTATTTCATCCTTTTCACTACCTTCAAATAATTCTTTAGAAGCAGGTTCAAGAATCTGTCCTCTTTTATTCTTGACAAGTTTAGGTTTAAAATCATCATAAAAAAAGCAGCTTCTTCTCCTGGCCTTTTCCAAGACACTATCAGGAGGCAAGCCGATGACAGACATGATCCTAATAAGCTGGTCATGTTCATTTTCTCCAGTGAACAACGCACGTCCGGTAAAAAGTTCAACTAAAATGCATCCAAAAGACCAGATATCGATTTTATTATCATACCCAGCTCCTAAAATCACTTCTGGAGCGCGGTAGTACCTGCTCTGCAAATAACTACAAAGTGGGTTGGAATATCTTATCGCTGATCCCAAATCAATCACTTTAATGCCACTTTTTCCTTCATTTTTCAACAAAATATTCTCAAGTTTCAAGTCACTATGAGTAAGTCCAAGATTATGCAAATGTCTTAAAGCGACAAGAGTTTGCAACGCGATTCTTTTAATCAAATTCAAGTTCATTCCTTTAAAGTTGTTTTTTCTGAGAAACTGGTACAGGTTGAGACTGAGCAGTTCAAATGAAATGCATAAATGACTGCGAAATTCAAAACATTGCAGCATCCTGACCAAATTTTTACTGTCATCCAGGTCTTCCCCGTTGATTTCTTCTAAATTTTTTATCTCATTTTCGCCTTGTCTACGGATTTTGGAGTTTTTCCTCAAAATCTTGACAGCGACGTAAATATCTCGTTTGTAGTCCAAACACTTGTAAACATGTCCAAAAGTCCCTTTTCCCAGTAATTCAATGACTTCATAGCGAAACGCCAGATGATCTCCGATGACTACTTTATAAACTCCGTTTTCATCTTCGAAGTCTTTTGAAAGTTTTTCGATTTTGTTTCCAAAGAAATAAACCAACTCATATTTGACGATTTCTTTCTTTTCTACCTCAGTCAAGTAGTCAGAGTATAGAAGACAGGCTTGTGTTCCGGTCATCGGAAGTCGAAAGCGGATTTTGTAGTTTGAGTCTTCGTTTCGACGACTTTGCATTATGCTTCGAGGAGATAAACTCCCTGATCTTGAAAGGACAGGCGTCGGTGAATAACCTCGGTCTTTGGGAAGACTGTACTTTGCATGGAAACTTGAATTAAACGGAGAGTTTTGTGATGAGGACTGGTTTTCTTTTTGGATCCCGGGCGAGTCTGGGATCTGGTCTTCGGGCTCGTTCAGGGTCACGTCTTCGTAAATCGTCGTCAGGACTTTTAGCTTTGACTGCTTTGCCTTGAAGAAAAAAGTTTTTGCTTTGTCCTCGGTTGGGTGTTTTGATAAAAATTGGAATATCCGCTTACTTGCTACCTGCTTTTTTAAATTTGGAATGGTTTCGCTCATTCAAATTTTATAATAAGCTTTGGCAAGAATGATTAGGGAAATTGAAAGAGGAGTTTCAGTTGGGTTGATTGATTTATTGAGGACAAATAGATATAATTTAAAGATTTATAAAAAGTCAAGAATTTAATTCTCACTTGATTCTGGTATTTTCCAATAAGTCTATGATTTGATGACAACAAAACTAGATTCAATTAAAATAAATCATTAATCATACCCTTAAAACTATTTCTTCTCTTCATCCCCTGATAACGACTCTTCTTTAGGAAACCAATTCAAACCCTTAAGCTTTTCTTGAGCAGTTCTAGATCTCGGAGATTTCCAAATAACAGCAACAGCTTCCTGTATTTTTTCCTTTTCAATCATAGCCTTGATCGCAGTATCTCTAGCAGTATAAATCTGGCGTTCACGAGCCATTTTATACTCATCAATCCTGGAGTACTTTTCTAAAGTCTTTTGAAGACTTTTCGAGTTTTTATTTCCCTAAATGACTTTTACAAACCTCCTCTTAGCCCTTTGAACCTTGATGAGACATTCCAAGTCTTTCAGTCTTTTCATTTCTTTTCGAAACATCATCTCTTCATTGACCCTTGACTGTCTTTCACTGAAGTTTTTTTGAGCTCTTACATAATCTTTTTCAGTACTTCTTGACTTTAAAATAAAGTCTTGCTCGACTTTTCTTATTCTTTCTAAAGCTTCGTTTCGCTTTTTATCAAAAATTTCTTTTCTTTTCGAGAGCTTTTTATTGATTTCTTCCTCGGTTCGTTCTCGGTGCTGCTTGACGATTTCGTGTTTATCGACGAGTTTCTTTAAAAGTTCAACTTCATTCGACTTTCGAAGGTTTTCAAGACGACTTTGGACCCTTTCGAATTGATCTTGGAACTTTAAAGTCCTTCCTACTTTTTCCTGTATTGCTTCAACATGAATTTCTTCTGACTTTTGTATTTTATTTTGAAATTTCTCTAATTTTAAGGCAATTGCATCTTCGAACATCTGGTCTTGAGTCATTTTCTTGCCTTGGATTTCTTCATATTTCTTTTGATACTGTTCTTCCTTCATTTTCATTCGGAATTTCTTGTTTTTTTCATTTAAAATCTCTCTATTAAGATGTTCTTTCATTGATTTCGAGAACTTTTCACCCATCATTTTCTGTGACCTGACCTGTTCTCCTTGAATTTTTCTAAGATTAGCTTCTTGTTTATCTTTACATTTTTTGAAAACATCTTTATAGTTCTTTTTTTCGACATATTCGAAGTTTTCTTGACTTTCAACAGGTTTTTTTGCTTTTTTCGGAGAAACAACGTCGAAAGCTGAGAGAGTTTTTTTGAGTACTTCTTGTTCTTTTCGATATAAATTTTTTTTGATATCGACCAGGTTTTTCTGAGATGAAGTGCTTTCAGTGAGATTAAGCAAAGTCGTTTTCGACTCTCCTGGAATAAGCGTGATATGTTTTTTCTTGAGTAGCTCTCTTATTTCAGTAACTGCATTTTTAAGCATCTTGTTGTAGTGGTCGAATCTCAGTTTTTGAATCTCTTGGCCAATGCGAGGATCGGCAAAGTCTTCGAAGTTCCTGATTTTCAGTTACTTGACGATGAGTTCTTCTTTCACGATTCCCAAGTCCTGCATCGCAGAGACGACGCGGAGGTTTTCTAGGTCCAAGGCGTAATTTACCATTATTACAAATGAGTTATAAGTTTTGAGACCTTGTACTATTCATCACTACGCAGTCCATGTAAAAGTCTTCTAAAACTTCCACTTTTTCAGGTTTATTTGATTTAGGAACAGGAAAAAACCACTCAATGCTAAATTCACCTCCAAAGACCTCTGCGATATTTTGACTGAATTTTCTCTAAATAAAACTCACCCTAGCGAATTTTCTGCCTTGAAGTTGATCAATTTGAGAGATATTGTAAAAAATCACGAAAAACTGATCTTTCAAGCTGATTCCACAGAGAGATAAGAAAAAAAAACACCAGAGTAACAAGACTATGAAAAAAAATGAAGGAAAAGTCACTCCACCCAGTGTTTTCAATGGAAAGTTCTCTGAGAGCAGCCAGAGGATAGTGATTGTGATGAACCAGAGAAGAAGAAGAAGTGTGTAGAATGAGAAAAGGATGAAAGCTTTTTGGTTCTTGAAGCCAACGCAGTTGTTGATCCATTGACAGTGATGGTCCATGTTTTGGATGCATTTTCCGCAGGTCTTGCAGTGATGTGCTCGAGGCGGTTTTGAGATTTCGCAGACTGGGCAGGTTAAACTTGTGCCTAGAAGGGTTTCTGAGGACTCTGAGATGTAACCTGGATTTGATAGCATTGAGCTTAGGTGGCAGGATAGGGATAAAATGCACAGGGATATGAATAGAGACTTGTGTAGGTGGTAATCGTCTTTTAATGAAGGAATGATTTCGAATGTTGCTAGGTATATGTAGAGGGCGTAACTTAAGTAGACTAGTAACACTGAAAACAACCCGCAAGGGTCTAAAACCAGCATTTTTATGAAAATTTAAGGTGAGTTGTTAGGTTTTATTCACTGCAGTTCCAGAGTTTTTAATCAACTTTATTAACAGTTCTAAATTAATCAAAGTGATTTAATTTGTTTAAAATCACTTTCGGGATATCTCTCTCTCGTTATTATTTAAAATCTAAACCAATCTAGTTATTTTTATTATCTTCAATTTGTCTAATCAACCATTTTCTCAACTCAATAGAGGCGTCTTTGCTAGAGTCTTTCAACTTCAGGAAGTATTGATTCGGGTCAATCCTTAAAAATCTGGCGAAATTCGTAAAAACTTCTTCTTCTTTGCCCAGAGAGCACAAGGCAGTTTGCATAACCCGATGAAGATTAACCAGTTCTCCTACAGCGGCAACTACATCAGGATTGATCTGCAAGACTTTCTTCCTGACAAGTAGCTCTTCTGTGATCTGCCATCCCACTTGGATTATTTCTTCACAAACTTTCATCAATGGCACATTCCACAGCCTTTCAATCATTTTTGAGAGGGTTAAAAGAGCTAGCTTTGGGTTGAGGCTTTCAATGAAATTGCAGGCCATAATCCCTAAATAAGCCGGCAATTCAATAACCTGCTCAAAGAAAAAGAATTCAGGGACTTGAGCCAGCAACGCATCAAGCAACTTGACCAGAGACCGTCTTGCAACAATAACCGACTGTGAGTTATCCGAGATAGTTTCACTCGGAGCAGGTATGCTTCGAATGAGGTTGATAATAAAAGACCTGATCTCATCCAAAGGCAGACAATTCTGAGAGTTACCTTTAAACTTATTGCAGCAATTTGAAATAATATTAAAAAACTGGTCAATTGTTTCTAGAGTTACTTTACCCGTCAAGTAAATAATCCCCTTACTTATAAAGTCACTTCCCTTCACTTCAAGAGTATCAACAACTTTCTGCATGAGCAAACAAATAATCTTCATTTTCTCTGGACTATCTGGCATGTCCACAGCTTGATTCATGACGACTGACAAGGTCTGTGTTAATTTTTCTACAAGTTCAGGTCTAACCACATCATTAAATCCAGAAAGTATTTCAGTAAACATGTTCACAGCAGCATGTCCTCCAGTGTTTATAACCAAATCACATAAACTGCTAAACAATCGGCTTTGAGAAGCAGGCTCGATGTTTTTATTCCCAACAAGTAACCCAATTGTCTTGAAGAGATGATTCGAACTGTCCCCAGAGACCCCGCGGTTAAGAATTTTCATTATTTGTTGAAGAACAGGCTCTACAAATACGACAAGAATTTTGCAGTTCTTTATTGCAAGACGATAAAGCATGTAAATACTATGTCTTTGTGTTTCACTCTCTGAACTCTCGAGATTTGTTAGAAAATGTTGAAGAGCTGTTGGGAAAATATCTGGAAAATGGTCGAATAATGTAGAGTACCTTACAATATCCTCTAAGTACATCTTAATCACGATATTTTTACCTGGTATAGGAAAAGTGATGATTTTTTTTAGGAGTAAAGTGAAAACATTTTCAGTTCTCAGCAACTCGCCGAGGTTCTTCACTTTTTCAGCGAAATGAAAAAGAAGAAAATAAAGAAGTTCAATTTGTTCATTTGTAGAAGATGGAGACAAGATAGTTGAATATCTGCTTAGCTCATCTAAAACAACTTCTTTCGACCCAGGAAGTTCCAGAGTATGTTTGAAGATATCAACAAGTTCAGCCCGGTACTTGTAAAACAAGTCCTCTTCATCAGAGTTCTCAGGTCCCACATGTTCAAAAGGCGGAAGAGTGGCTCTGGTCATCAGCACACTTCGAATCTTACTCACTAAAGACAACTCATGTTCAGTCAAACTCAAAGGCGGTTCATGATTTTCCTTATTTCTTAAAAGTCTTATAAACTTGCTAAACATCCCGAAAACAGCTCCTGAAATCGAAGGGTCTTCCTAAATAAATTCTACATGATTCAAACATTTCAAACCCGAGTCAAAAACAATCTGAAGCTCAGGAGTCTCGTCAAGGTCCAGAAGATGTTCTCCTAACGAATCCAGAAAAATAGACATCGTTTTAGGAAGGTCAGAAAGCATATCAAAAGACTCAAAACTGAAATTTCTAACGAAGTCTAAAAGGTTTAACTGTTGAATCACTTGCAACTTTTTATTAGGATCCATTTTTTTATTGACAAGGCTGTCGATGCACTGCAAGGCTGGAACTTGGGTGCTTTCAATTTTCAGGTATTCACAAAAGTAAGGAAAAAAGGCAAGTGTGACTTCAAGTGGTATCCAAGAAATATACGCAGTCATTACTTTTAAAGTCCCAGAAACTAAAGACTGGTCTTGACTCGCAAGGATTTCTCTCCAAATCTCAGCAGCCTGGTTCAAGACACCTTCTCTCATCGCGTCCTTCAAAGCATTCGACTTGCACAGCTGCTCTTGAGTCATCGACCCAAGTTCTTCTGTGAATTCTTCACTAAAGACTTTCAAAACAGATAAAAAAAGTTTGACGTATTCAGGACCTGTCTTTATTTTTTGCATTAAAAGTGAAAAGGCTGAAGGCCAGATAGTGGGAAAGTCTTCTTGAATCACTCTGACATAAAGTACGGCAAATTTGTTTAAAATACTGATGTGGACTTGTAGGATGTCTATTCGGGTTTCTAGAATTGATGAGAGGAAGGAATGAAGCTCCATGCGACTTTCTATTGGGAAGGAAGGGTAAAACTTTCGGATTTGCTCTTCTAAGGCTTGGAAGTACCAGAAGTAAAGGTTTAGGCTTTGTTTTGCCTCGTTTGATAACTCTGAGATCTTTTGCATCGCGAATTTGTAGAAGAAAGGGTCTTGCTTTGCAAGCTCTGTTAAGGACATTGCTGATTTTTTCACGTGCTCTGGTTGTCTTGGGTCAAATAGAACTGAGATCGCTTGCTCTATTGATGCCATTTATATTGGGCTTGATTAGGAATGGTCTTGGGAATAGTTGGGATCGGAATGGATGAAGAATTGGGATTCAATTTTTTTAGATGAAAAATTGAGAAATATTGTTTTGTGGATTTTTAAGGAAAATTATTAGATGGAAGTGGATTCGATGATATTTTAGGGCTTTTTAAAGTTTATGGTATTATAAAATTTTTTAAGCAATGCTTTGCACTTCTTTATGTATTATACTACCTCAAAATGATTGTAAATCTACACAGCATGGCAAACTCCATCAATGATTAGTTTAAATAAATGAACTTCATGCGAATGTTTACCCACCAAAAATACGCTTATAACCAGAAACTCCGAAAACAGCTAAACTTATTCGGAAAAAAAATCAATTATGATTCAAAAGCTCAAGAACTAATCCTAAAGCGGCACGGGTCAAACAAACCTCGACTGAGTATTTTAGGTCTCGGTCCCAACGACTTAAATCAATTTTCTAAAGAAGAACTTGTCGTGCTCATGTCCTTAGTCCCGACCAGAGCCCAAGTGAACTGCATTCCAAGAAGCAAATACGTGATTCCTCTCACATGTGACGCGAAAGTCGTTTTCGACATCGCGATTGATTTTTTATTGTTATTTTCATCGATTTCTAGTTTATTTTACCTGGCGTTTCAACCAGAAGTGCCAAAAAACCTAGAAATTTTAGATTCTTTGGTTTGGGGAGTGTTTTTGGTGGACTTTGTACTGAATTTTTTCACTGCTAAAATCAATAAAAAAGGATACCCAGTCCACACATTCAGAGGAATTTACAAAATCTACTCAAAAACCTGGATGCTTCCTGACCTTTTAGCGATAATCCCTTTAAAATGGACAGGAAACCCGAATTCCGAGTGTTTTTTAAGACTTTCCAGAGTTTTCAAGTTTCATCGACTTTTCGACAGAATAAATATTTTTAAATTCGCGAATCAAGTCACGAACTTATTATTAAGATCAGAAACGACAAGTAAAAAAAAGTGCAAACTTTTGATAATTCACACTTGGGACTTAATCGGGTATATCTGGCTTACTATTTTTTCTACTTATTGTTTAGCTTGTTTGTGGATATTTTACGTGGAAGTCGTTCACAGGAACATCGGAGAACCTGTGAACTACGAAAAAACTTTTGACTTAAGTCCAGGGTATTCAACTGAAAAACTAGTAAAAACCTGGTACTTTGTATTTACAACTCTTATGACTGTTGGATATGGAGACTTCTACGCGACTAACAAATATGAAATGATTGTCGCTATCATTTTTGTTCTCTCAGGGACTACATGGTTCACTTTTGTGATGAGTAAAAGTCGAGTGGCTTTAAGTAGTCTTCAAGAGCTTTCTTCTAAACACTTTGATAATGTTGACTTAAACTACTGGGTCTATCAAATCGAAAACAACTTCAGTCGACTTCCAGTTTCTTTAAAAAAACAGATAAACCAGCACTTTTTTCATTCAAGAGGAAATGACCGACTGAGAAACTTGGCGACATTAGAGGTAGGAGCGAATTCAACAGTGATCCGATGTGAGTTCTTTAAAGTCCTCTCAGATGACTTGAAAGAAAGAATTTATGAATTTTTGTTTAGTGACATTTTTTATAAATTTCGCTTTTTTTTCAAGTTTATGGGCTCGGCGAAGTATTTTCTTGCAGGATTTTTACAGCCAAGGTTTTTCGTGAAGAACTCAATCATCCAAGACATAAATGAATCTGTCTGTGAAGTAAATTTTGTGTATTCTGGAGTTTTTCAAATCTGTGCTAAAGCTGGTAAAAACATCATCGACCTTTACACTATCGACAGTTCTTTCCTCATTGGAGAATTTTTTGTTTTACATCAAATTAACAGTTTCGCTATTTTTCAAACTGTTTGTGGAGTCCACGCTTATTCAATCCCAGCTCATATTTTATTAAGTGTCAAGAAAAATAATCCAGAAATAGTTGAAATTTATCTGAAGTCAATTGAAAGACGTTATAAGTTCATCAAGGAAAAAATCACTGCAGTCGCTGAAAAAAATTACCTGGAAACCAATGAATTTGACGGGTCTTCTGGAAAACTATTCCCAGCATATGAAGATTCCGCAAGTGATAGGAATAAATACGTTTTAACTGAGGAACAAGTGGAAGAAACAGAAGATATTTTAAAAAAATTCCAACAAATCGAAAAATCTGTTCATGATTTCAAAAAAACTCGTAAAGAAAACGCGAAAAAACTGAAAAAAAAACTTTCTTTATACTTATTCAGGAAACTCTCACAGGACAATCCTTGTTTAAGGAGGTCGCTTTAATGTTTTGAATAGTTTAAATATTTGATTTAAGAGTCACTCGCGTTTCAGCCACACAAAGATTGCCTCCAGAGAAAATCAAGTCGTTTCGACTGCTCCAGGCCAGAGCCCTGACATGAGAAGCGTGACATTTGATTTTAACTCCTGTTTCTCCAAGTACCTGAAACACTTTTAAACAACCCCAGTCATCTCCAGCTGCAATCAAAGCAAGTCCTGAATCACTTTTAATACTCGTGATATGTGACAAGTCAATAAAACTTTCCTTCAGGTTCTTCAAAGGCCAACCGACACGAGAGGTCCAAGAAGATAAAGTTTCATTGAGTTCTTCGAGTTCACTGCCGTCAACACTCCAGAACTTCAAGTCGTAATTTTCACCGTTTGTTTGGAAGTGACGTGATTTTTTGCTCCAGTCAATAGTTTTAACACGATTCGAGTAAAAACAAGAAGTTTTGATGCAGTAACTTGGAATGTCAATTATCAAAACTGAATCTTTTGAATAACAGACTAAATAACTACCGTTTGGACTGTATTTTAAAGTGACTACCTCGTATTCTGAAACTTTTAAAAAGGTTAGATTGCGGATTGAGTTTGTGAAACTGTAGATTGAGAGAAAACCAGTTCCTATGCTGATTGCTATGTGACTCAGTGCTTGTGAATAATCCAAAGCTTTTATCTTGACTTGAGCAGCGTCTTGAATAGAATAAGCAGCATCAAAAAGGTTCTTTTTACTGATTTTATTCACTTCTTTCCGTTGCAGATAATCAATCACTCTAACTTCACTTTCAGTGGCAACTATCACTAAACTTTCAGAAACCCTTGAAATTTCAACGATTTCTTGACAAAATCCAAAAAACACCTCATTAACCTCTCCATCCCTTACAAAAACCACGGAGCCATTAGCCAGTCCAAGTAAAATCAAGTCCTGGTCCCAATCAATCGACCTCGCAAATGACTCCAAGTTGATTTTATTTAAAATCTCCATTTCACTTCCTAAAATCACTAAAGTTCTATCAGCCCCAGCACAAAACACTTGATCATTAAAAACCTTCAAAGCATGAACTGTCACTCCCAGTTCAAACACCTGAAAAGCTGAGTCAAGCACAGGCGGTGTCCATCTGTAGACCTGTCCATTTGAAGCCGCTGTTAAGCAGAAGTCTTTCCACCAAACAGCTGAGGTCATTGTGCAGATTTTCCCTTTATTGCCGAAAACTCCGTTTTCGGCTTTTCCTGAACTTTGCACAAAGGAGACGAATTTCTGACCGACGACGGAAAATTGAAGGTCTTTTGAATGAACTGCAACGAAAAATACGATTGAATCGAAACTTGTGGTGAAAATAGAGGAAAAGTCATGCCATTTGAATAGGGTTAGGCGAAAGTCTCCACTTAGTACTGCTAGAAAGTCGCTGTTTGAGCAGAAGGCGAGGGAAAGGGTTCCTTTTACTTGGGTTTTGTGCTCTTTGAAAGTGGTGAGTTTTCTGAGGTCCCAAATGCAGATCATGTGCCTTTTGTCACCGGTTGCTACTGTGTGGGTTTCTTTGTGAATGCAAAGGGAGACTATTTCGTCTTTGTGGTTTTTGTAGAGAAGTTGGGAGTTTTTAGAGTAGTTGTATACTACTCCGAAGATACCTGCTGGAAATACCACTGTGAATGGCTCGCTTGTGTAGAAAAGGTTGTTTCGAGATTCAAGACACTGATACCCATAAACATACTCACATTCCAAACTACTACAAACTCCTTGTCTCATTTCCGAGCTATAATCATCAGGAACCTTTAAAACTCCACTCCAAGGTTTAACAATAAAAGCCTCATTAACAAAATTTTGTTCCACTTGAAAAATCCAATGATTTTTCACACTTTCCTTCGGAAGATCAATAGGTTTACCTTTGCGATTCGATTGAAGTTGTCCTTCTTTTTCAACATCTCGATCAAAAAGTGCTTTTTCATACTCTTCTTGATTTCCTAAAAGTGAGACTTTTTGAGCTTTTTTAACGTTTTCTGAAATATTTTCATTGATGCGATTTGCGACTCCACAGCCCATTTAATTATAAGTAATTTTTCCATTATCGATTAATTACTATAAAGGTCTTCTGAGGCCGGAATGTATTTAGTGCTTCTAGTCATTGATGACTTAACCTCTTCTAATTCTTCCATCGCTACAACTAAAGCATTTCTTTGAAGTTCGTCATCTCTTTTAAAGGTGTATCCAATGAACTGAGGGTCTTTTCTAGTCCTTTTCTTTACCTGAGGAGGGTAAAAAGGTTCATTCTCTTCAAACTGATCAAAATTACTCGTATCAATTTCACTAGCGAGATTAGGTATATAAGGCGAAGTCACATTCCTGATATTTTTCCAGTCAACTCCATGAAAAAACGGGTGAGCCTTGATTTCATGAGCACCTCCACTGCCCAGTCGAATTGGAGCCTCACAAACAAGTCTTCTAATCAAATCCGAAGCTTGAGGACTAACTTTCGCATCTCTAGGAATAACGAAATATTTCTGCCAACTTAAAATTTTATGACAGATATCAGCAGGTTTTTCCGCATAAAAAGGAGGATACCCTACAAGCATTTCATATAAAATAACTCCGACAGACCACCAGTCAACAGTTTCACTATAACCATTTCTACTGAAGACTTCAGGTGCTATATAGTCAGGAGTTCCAACAGTTGAATAAGCAAGTTTTCTATTCCTTCTGAATTCAGCCCGTTGTTCAATTTTTTGTCGATGTTTCGCATCTTCATCAAGTTTTTCAAGAACTTCTTGATTCGGTGAAATTTCTGCATTTTTTGAAAGTCCAAAGTCAGAAATTTTGATATGGCCACGATTGTCAATTAAGATATTATCTGGTTTTATATCACGATGAATGAAGTTCATCTTGTGAATAGACTCAATGGCTAAGATGCATTCAGCGATGTAGAAACGAGACTCGGCTTCTGTGAGAATATTTTTACGAATGAGAAGAGTCATCAAGTCCCCTCCCCCGAGGTACTCCATGACGAGGTACAAGTTTTTATCGTCTTGGAATGAAAACTTGAGCTCGACTATCCAAGGGTTCTCCACCGTTGCCAATACGTTGCGCTCGGCTAGTACATGTTGAACTTGATTTTTGTAAAGCATTTCAGTCTTGTTTAGCTTTTTCATCGCGAATATCTCTCCTGTAGGCTTATATCGAACCACGCGAACCTCTCCAAAAGCGCCTTTTCCAATGATTTTGATGGGTTCGAAGTCGAAAACAGTGACTTTTTGTCTTCGTTTTCGGAGACTTTCTGACTCTTGTTTAAGGATTTTCTGTTTAATTAGGTCTTGTTCAGTGTTTGTAAGACTGAGTTCTTCCATTGTTTTTTTGAGTTCTTCCCAGACTTCAGTTTTTTCTTGTTCCTTTTGTTTGAGTTTCGAGTATTTCCGTTCGATGTACTCTTTGGCGACTTTCGCTTTATCTCTTGTGTTGGCACTGAAAGGTTCTTTCGGGTCTTTTTTCTTTTGACCAGTGGGTCTGGGACTAGCCATTTATACGAGAATATTTAAAATAAGAATTAATCATTCAGGTCTTCAGATTCTTTAATTTTCAGTTGTTTGAAGTGAGTTTTTTCTTTCAGTATATTAAGCATGATCGCATCAGTGATGGCATTAGTGGCAATGATCAATCCTAAAGAAGAAGCAATTTGTAAAACAATGTTAAACAAAGAAGGCGTGATATAAATTCCATAAGTCGAAAACAAGATACGTACACCTTTAAAATGATAAAGATCTCTATAAAGTTGCCCAGATCTTCTATAATACTCAGCATGTTGCATGCTGTACCCGCCGCTATCAGCTTTATCAAGTCGTTCAACTTGCAGAGACATGTCACATTTTTCATTAGGATTTCGAATACAATTCAAAACTAGTGTCGCTTTAAACAATGCTCCTTTATCAGCGATCTGTGAGAAGTTAGTCCCTGCCATTTGAATGATATCACTGACCTCCCAAGCATCAGAGTCTTCCCCGGGGTACCTTTTAAAGTCCTCGTCGCCGAGGTTGTCCTTGCTGAGTGAAGCAAGTCTTTGAAACTCGACTTTAAACCGAGCCCATACGATTTGATGAGCTGCGTTTTCCAAGTAGTAAATTTCACTTGAGTTACTTTCAGGAGGACACCATCTCCACGCTTCACAGCCGTAAGTCCCTGCAGCGCTTTTAGAACAGGTTTCAGTTTCAATCACGTTTGGCAAGTCGTTGGTGGCACAGTCAGCATCTGACTCGCAGTACAAGTAAGGGTCGGCGCAGACTCCTTGGTATTGAGCCTTGGTGACTACTACTTTACTTGGAATGAAAACGGCTGACGTTTCATGGCCCCAGGGGTTTTCCTCTGCCACGTCCCAAACGTATGGATTTGAACCGGTGGAATAAGCGGTTCCTAAAAGTTCTGTATAAGTAAAGCCTTCTACTTTCTCGATGTCTAGGTAACTCTTGTTTATTAGGAAAACAACGACGATTAGGTATAAAAGAATCACGGTTAAAGTACCGTAGTAGATGTAACCTAAACGACGGTCTAATATTCGCACGTTTTTAGAGGAGTAGTAATAAGTCACCCAGGAAAAGAACTCGAAGAATTCTTCTTTGAATGAGGTTTGTTCTTCTTCTGTATCGGAGGAATTTTCTAATAGTTTTTTTTCTTCTTCTTCTGACATTTGTTGTAATTATGGAAGAGAGTGATGAATCTTTTGGCGACTTTGATGAAAGGGATCAGGGTAGTGAGGATGATGAGGACAGTGATGAGGACAGTGATGATGAAAGGAGTGATAAGAGCGAAAAAAGGAAAGAAAGTGAAAAGAAGGTTGGAAGACTTGTTTTTGCTCAAAGTGAAAATGAAAAGTTTCGCTCTGCTAGTAGAACGAAAACACCTTTTTTTGTTATGAGTGAACAGGATGAGACTAAAGAAGGACTTGAGTTAATTAAGGAAATAAGCTCTGAACTTGATGAGATTTTTCAAAATATTCCTGGAGGAGGAGGGATGTGTAAGGAGTATAGAGAGGGTTTATGGAATCGTGATATTGGAAAGAAGGAGGGGATGGAAAAAGGGATACTTATAAAACCCACTCGACGAGATGTTGAAAAGGATTCGGAACGATGGGTTAGTTATAAGTCTTCTGTCCCGAATGACTTTTCATCGAATAAAACATTTTCATTTTCATGAAACCTGGTTCTTTATCCTTAATTTAATAATAAATGGACCCAGCCGACAAAGAAGAACAAAAACGTAAACTGGAAGAGATGATAAAAAGAAAACACGAAGTTGAACAGAAAAAGAAACAAATAGTCGAGCCAAGCAACAAAGAAGTCTTCCGATACGAGGAGCTAATCCGTGACAAAGGCCGAAAGAAGACCACAAAAGACCGAGTATTCAACAACGCGTTTTGCGTAGAAATAAAAGAAGAGCAAGAGCGAGTCCTAAACATAATCAAAGACCCACCATCCAAGCCAGAGCCCACCTGGTACGACCAAGTCCTCGAAAAAGAACGAAAACTAAAAAGAGAAGAAACCCGTCTTGCCCAAGATCGTTTAAAAATGATCGACAAGCGTACAAGATACGCTGAAATAATCCGAGAAGTCTTATCACCCTCAACAAGAGCCCGCAACACAGAAGCCATCCCCCTGATCAGAAGTTCATCAAAGAAAGAATCACGAGACGACAGAACAAGTGTAAAAAGTCCAGAAATCTCTCAAAAATCCGATCAATTCTTCGTCCGAAAGCTCCAACCACGAAGTTTATCAAAAAAAGAACTCAACGGAAGGTCTCCAGCTTCTCGCCAGACGATCCCAGCAGTGAAGTCTGACATCTAAGCTAAATAATTCACTATAAAAGTTTGTAATGACTCAAAACTGGAAGTCTTTTTCTTGATGAACTCACAAGTTCCAGGTCGATATCGACGAGATTCACTCTTTCGCCTGAAGAACTCACTGACACCTGAATGCCCCAAGGGTCTATCACTGAACTATGCCCGAAACTCACTCGGCCTGCCTCGTGTCGACCGTCTTGGGCACTGGCGACGACGAAAGCTCCATTTTCAATTGCCCTGGCTCGAATAAGGACTTCCCAATGGGCGTATCCGGTTTTTTCCATGAAAGCTGCTGGAATTGACAGGACCTCAGCGCCTCCGACGCTGAGGGTTCGAAAGAGTTCAGGAAATCGAAGGTCGTAACAGATTCCCATTCCAAGTTTGCCGATTGGAGTTGGGACTACTTCAGAGATTTTTTCACCTGCAAGGCAATATTTGCTTTCGTGCATTATGATGTCCTCGTCGATTTTCACGTCGAATAAGTACATTTTACGGTAAACTGATATGATTTCGCCTGAATCGTTTAGGATTATTTGAGAGTTGTAGTATTTGGTTGGGTTCTTGCTTAACTCTTGGAAACCGCCTAGGGACATCCAGATTTTGTTTGATTTTGAAAGGGATTTGTATTTGGACATGTAAGAACCTGTTAAGGGCTGAGCGTGACTTAGACCTTCTCCGAGTTTTCCCAGGAAGTTGAAGTTTTCGGGAAGGAATATCATTTCAGCCCCTTGTTTACTTGCTTGGGATGTGAAGGTCTCGATTTTAGAGAAGTTTAAGGATGGGTCGGTTGTTGATGTCATTTGGACTACTGCAAGTTTTTTGAGGTTTGAAATTTTCATTTTTATTGGGAAGTAATGGGAAGGTAGTTTATTGGATGGATTTTTATTGGGTTTTGGGTTTTAATGAAAGTATTGAAATTTCACAGGTAAAGAAAATAAGATTTTTATTGTTTAGAAATTATGTTGAAGAGTATTATTATTTCAAGTATTGAAATTTATTAAAGATCTGCATTTAGCAGGTTTTAATTTGATTATAAAAAGATCAATAATAATGGATTCAAATGACAAAGATCACTTCGTTAGAACTAACCAGTTCTATATCGCTCAGGTCAACTCAATGGAAATTAAAATCAGTGAACTCAAGGCACAAATTCACGCGAAAGACTTCGAAATCGATTATTTAACTAGCAAGTTATCCACTTCTAAAAGAGATTCAGGGAAATCTCGGGATCAGCACGAGTTAGAGTTGATGCTTAAGATTTCTCAACAAGAAAATGAACTGCTTAAGGGAAAAATCTCGGAATTTCAAGAAGTTCACATTTTAAAGAGTCAACTTGAACAAGCTCTGCATATGAAAAGTGTTTTTGAGGAAAAATATCGAGAGCTTAAAACCAAGTCTATGCTTGATGACAAGTCAAGCGAGAATTACTATGAAAAAGATGAAACTATTAAAAGTCTTCAACAAGAACTGGAAAATTGTCAAAAAATATTGGAACAGAATAATGAAAAAATGAAAGATGACAGGAATGAAATCAATGAACTTAAGCAGGAACTTCATCAAAAAAACCTCGAAATAATAGAACTTAAGAAAAAAACCAGCAGTAATCCAGGAATTTTCCGTGCTGACTTGAATAAAGATGTAGTCAGAAACTTCCACCCAACAACAACATTTACATCTGGACGTTCTGGATCAGCAAACAATTCTCGTAAAGTCAGCCCGGATATAAAGTCGATAAAATCTAAAAACCTTCGAAACAACCTTCAGTATCATTCACCAAAGCCTAGCGCAGATGCTCCATTAAGACCCAAAATCGTGAGTATTTCACTTGAAAGCACATTGCAACAGCATAATTAATTCAATCCACGAAATAGGGTGTTAACTCAGAGATCCATGGAAAAGTAAAAAATAATTCCTATAACTAAAATTTTCAAAGTAAAAATGATAAAAATCAAGATTTCTTCAAAATTCTTCAAAATCATTTCACTAAATCCACTTTTCCTCTCTTTAAAACAATAAACCTCTTCAATCCAAACATCTTTATGACCTTTCTAATCCTCCTACAATATGACCGGGTAAATCCTATAAAACCAATAAATTTTCCCTAAACCCTTAAAACCCGACCAATAAAAACCTTCCAAAATCCTAAATTTTATAAAAATCACATAAATCCATCCTCCTGTATAAAAATGAACTTAAATAAGAACCTTTTGTCCCAACAACTGAAAGAAAGTCCAGGATGTCTTTCAATATGCACGAAATGTTCTTTAAGTTACAAGACTTCAAGTAGTCCCGAAGGCGATACGCTGAAGAAAGTTGGAACTGTTGACGAGTTGAGTTGTGATTGTGAGGATTCTCATAATGAACACCCAGCCCCTCTCGACTTTAACATGGACTCAAAGGCGATACTTCAAAGTATTCGCAGGAAAAGGTCAGCGAAGACTCCAAGTAAAAGTATAAAGCTTCAGCTTAACCAGCTTAAAGAACAAATAAAAATTCTTAACTTTCGAGCTGGAAACTGTGAAGGCGAACTCAGGGTTAAAGAAAAGGAAATAAGTGAACTTAAGGATATCATGATTGGACTAAAAAAAAACTTACAGGATCAGGTTGAGGATAAAGTCGATCAAAGCACTTGTCAGGCTTGTCTGTTGTTTTAGATTAATTAATTGTTAAGCTTTGGGATTTTTGTTTAGAAGAGTTTGGGTTGGGTTAGGTGAAAGGTTTATTTGGGAGAATGATGAGAGGATTTTTAGAGTTTAGGGTTTTTTTTTATTTTTTTGAAGGTGATAAGAATATTATGATTTATTGACTGGAGATCAATAGGCTTCAAATTTTCTAATAATCATTTAAAATACTTAATTTTCACTAGTCATGACATTATTTATTTTAAGTTAGAAAAAATTCATTTAAATTCACCTTCAGTCCTCTTCAAAATATTCTCAACAAGTTTTTCCTTAACCTGCCTGATAAGTTTTCTTCTCATCACATCAGTATCCTTAATTTTAGTTTTAATATCCTTGACCGCAACTCGAACCTTACACTTCATTTCACAAGGACAAGAATTCAGATAAGACTTAAAAAATTCAGGTCTTGGAATTTTTTTAAACAGAGGAAAAAGTCTTTTTCTGTTAAGATTTTCAACAATCCTTTCTTCAGTAGTGACGACATCATCTTTATGTAGCTCCTGGACCAGTTCACCAAGCGACTCGTAGTTATCCTGTATTTTTTCCAGATATTTTAAAACTTCCAGTCCCTTTTGATTGACAAGTTCATTAAAAGCAAAAGCAGGAACCAAGTATCCCCTGATAAAATTAAGAGCTCTGAACACAGCAGGAGATTCCACATCTTTAATCACATAAAAGTCTCCTAAAACCAGATGTTTATTCAGAACTCCAATAGTCTGAAACCCTTTATGTGTAAAAATCCCTACTTCCACCTGTCCATTCAAAATAAAATAAAGTTCATTCACTTTACTTTCAGAGTAAATCACGATTTCATGGCAAGCAAAAAAAAAAGGTTTCATGAAATGAAGCAGGCTGAACTTTTCCTCATCCAAGAAGTTAAAAAAGTGACAATACCTCCAAAACATGTCACTAAACAAATACTCTAAAATCTCTTCTTTTATCTTAACAGGAAGTTGTTTAAAAAGTTCATCAGGGATATTTTCAAAGTCGACTCTCGTCTCATCAGAAGAGTTCTGCAAAGATTTTAGCCTGTCATATTTCCAGTAATTTGAAAAATGTGCAAAAATTTTCCCTTTAAGCTGATTTGGAACTGCATGAATTTTTTCTTCAATTGAAAACATCCACAGTTGAAGATTGATCAATTTATTATTTCTTCCTGATAAGTCCTGCAGTTTATTGATGATTGTGATTGACTTGCCCATCATGAATGCGAACCAGGTGGGTCCAGCTAACAAAAGAAGAATCGCGAATCCCATTTCGTACTTATTCGTTGCATAAAAGTCTCCATACCCTACAGTGACAAGAGTAGTAAAAATGAAGTACCAGGTCTTCATGAAATTTGTGTACTCGTCTTCATGTTCCATTCCGAAGTTGCTGTAAAAAGAATTGGATTCTTGTTTTTTTCTTATTATAAAGTCCACATAGTAAAACCAGATGCAAGCTAAAAAAAAAGTCATGTAAAACATTATGATTATCTGCTTCAGGATCTCCCACAAATGAATCACTCTCATTCGGAAGTTCTTAAAATTACGAGTTTCTTTTCTATACACCCATCCTGCAAGAACTTCTGAAATTTTCAAGATTTTCACTAAATCGAAAAAATGTCTCATTCTGGAAATCCTCAGAAGTCTTAAAAAATACTCCACATTGTAATGTCCCCAAAAGTGTAAAGGAATTAAAGATCCTAAGTCGAAAAAAAGTCGAGTTTTTGCATAGTTTCTTAAAATTACTTTAAGATTTCTCACTTTTCTATTCTTTTTATCAGTATACTCTGAAAAGAACTGAGAAATAAAGTCTATCAAAAACAAGCACCACACAACTAAGTCGAAATTATAAGTTAAGTTGGTTTCTTTAGATAACGCCAGGAAGTAAAGAGAAGAAGTGACTGAATAAATAACTAAAAACTTCATCAGAATGTCAAAATTTTGCTTATAGGGATTTGACTGAGATATCGTTAACTTCTCGTGTTTTTGAAGATATGCTTTTGTTCGATCAGTCCTTGAACGGATCAGAGAATCGTGAAGAAAAGCACGATTTGAATCTGAGATCCTCCGAGAACTACAAGTTTTTGCGAAGGGAGGTGGGCTTAAGTCTTCTAGCTCTGAACCTTGCATTGAACTTCGAAGAGCTGATGTCCCGAGAATGTCGAGTTTTTGTTTCATTGTGTCAAAGTGATCTTGGTTGATTACTTGATAGACGTTCATTACTGGACTTGATAATATTGAAGAGAATTAATGAATATTCAAATAAGGAATGCTTCAAAGATTGAGTTTTATTTTGATTAAAGTAACAATAGGAATTATTATTGTAAATGTTCTTAACTTTGGTATTTGTGTGAATTTTAGAAATTTTTAGTTCGAATATCGATATAAATAAATTTTGATAGTTTCAAACAATTTAAATCAAATAATTTTCTATTCATTACCTAACTACGGCAACTCATATTCTTCATTGCTAACTTGATTATTTTTTCCTTCAGGTCAGTAAGGAGAACTCTTCTACAACTATTCGAATCTTTGACAATCCTCGAAATATTGCATATTTCTTTCTGGATAATACAATCATTTTTATCCAAAATATCATCATCATCATTAGGAATCAAATCAAAAGTCTCTAAAAAATTATGAGGATTTTCAGTTTTCAACAAATTTTCAAATCCTAAGCTTTCAATATTGATTTTTGAAGATTCTTGATAGAACTTATCGATTTCTTCATAAATTTTATGAGATTGTTGGATATGAGTTCCGAATCTGCTCAGATTCAATTTTTTTAGTTCATTGATGACGAAAGCTGGAATCGTATAACACTTAACATTAGTATGAGCGTAGTAATAAACTTGAGGCCTCGTATTTGTCAATATGTAATAATCGCCGATAATGAATTCCTGTTTAAGTTTCATTGAAGCCAGTATGTAGTTCTTGAAATTTATCTTTTTTGATGGGTCATCTAAAAGGGGGCAGTTTGGGTCTAAAATTGAAACCAAGACTGTCCCTTGTGTTAAGAAAAGCATTTCATTCACATTTTCATTCGCCTTTAGTATAAACTCTCCTCTTTGGTACATTTTGGGTTGCATAAAACGGCAAATCACGTATTTCAACTCCCCGACAGCATTGAAAAATACTTTGTAAGTGTAAAAAACATCTGAAAATAAATAATCCAGTAATTCTTGTTTATATTTGTTTGGAAGACTGTCAAAAAAAGGATTACTTGATCGGAAAGGGTCAAAGTTACTTTCATCTGAATCATTAAAAATTGTGTCAAGTCTGTCATTTTTCCATAAGTTCAAAAAATGATTAGAAATATTTTCTTTTAAATCATTTGGTATCGAGTTATGCATTTTTTCAATACTTGAAAACCAGATTTTTAGAGCAGTTCTCTGAAAATCATTACTCATTCCTGAAGCGTACTCCTGAATGATTCGAATAGTACTACCCATCATAAAAGCGAACCAAGAAGTTCCAGCAAGTACTAAAATAATAGCGAATCCCATTTCATACTTATTCGTCGCATAAAAGTCTCCATATCCAACAGTGACCAAAGTAGTAAAAATATAATACCAAGTTTTCACGAATCTCTTCTCTGTAGAGTCTACCTTCAAATTAAAATTTTCAATAAAACTATTAGGTTCGTTTTTTTCGTTTGAAATATAATCAGTGAAGGAGTACCAAAGACAAGCTAAAAAGTAAGTGGCAAAAAGCATCTTCAAGACCTGAACTAACATAGAAATCATCATGCTTAGTTTGAACCTCAGTTCCTTTTTATCTAAACATTCAGCTTTATAGACAAGTGAAGCAAGGAACTCGATAACTTGATTATTATAAATGAAATCGAATATTTGATTTATTTTGGCAATTCTGGTCAGTCTTAAGATATATTCAGCGTCAGGGTGTCCAGCATATCTCAGAGGTATCAAAGCGATGAGATCTAGGAGAAAGTAAGACTTGAGGTACCTTACAGAGATCATTTTTAAGTTTCTGATGCGGTTTCGATGTTTATCGATGTATTCTGAAAAGAAGTTCAGGATAAAGTCAATAATAAACATCACCCACACAAAAAAATCGAAGGCTTCTACCGGTTGGCTCAATGAATGAAATGCGAGCAAGTAAAGACTGCTGATGAGTGAGCAAAAGATGAGAAGTATCATAAGAGAATCGAATAATCGTTTTGCAAGATGGTCTCTTGGAATCACGTATTTTTTGTGTCTATCAAATCGAATTCTATCTCTCAGTACTTGATTTTGATCTGTGCTTTCAGGTACAAGTTGATTATCCTCCTGAGATAATCCAAGGCTTTCTGTTAGATTTAATGATTGTTGTCTTGAAAGTTTGGGTGATTCGATTCTGTTGTAACTTTCTACTTTATTGTTGAGGGTTCCTAACAGTTGCATTCTCATCTTTTGAGTTAAACTTTGATTGTTGCTTCGAAGAGCATTTTGCAATTGAAAGTTCATTATTTATAAGTGATTGTGAAAAATGTTGAAATTGAATTAAGAAATAAATATAATTTATATAAGATAAGTATAAGTAATCACTTATAAAGATATAACTGTCTTATAGCGATATTTCTAAATATATTATTGAAACAATCTAATATTTCAAGCTCTTTTATTTGTTTTATGAAACATGAGTTAAGACTCAAAGTAATCAATCAATAGATTTGTTTCTAATCTCAAAGTTATCGATAGTTTAGTTTCTATTCCATCTTCCTAAATCATTTTATTACTAACATAATATCACTATAATAAAGAGAACAATTTACAAATATTTCTATAAATAATTTTCTATTAGTCCTAAATTCAGGTGCTTATCGTCTAAGACACTGTTTATTAACCGAAATCCACATCTCGTTCATAAATACTTTCATCTATAAATAGAATACTTTTTCGTTTATTTAAAACCATATCAAATTAATGACTACCTCTATTAATCATACCTATTCACTAATTAAATGCTTCCAGCTCAAATTTATAACAGCTAGATTAGCAATTTTTTCCTTTAAATGAGTCAAAAGAACTCTTCTATCATTATTAAAATCTTTTACAATTTTCGAAACCTTATCAATTTCTTTATGTACAAGACATTCATTTGTTAAAAAATGCTGATCATCTTCAAATAAATCAGGAGATGTTTCCAAAATCTCTGCAGATTTTTCAGTTTTCAACAAATTTTCATATCCCGTGTCTTGAGGGTGATCTCTTAAAGTTTGTTCATAGAACTTATCAATTTCATCATAAATATGTTTAGACTTCTCGATATACTTATCAAATTCTTCTCTATTCATTTTCTTTAATTCCTCGATGACGAAAGCTGGCATCATAAATCCTTTAGTATTTGACTTAACATGAAAAAAAACTCGAGGTTTCATGTTTTTCAATACGTAATACTCACCAATTATACAATTTTTTCTTAGTCTAAGTGATGCTATTGTATAATCGCTGATGTCAATACTATCAAGTACATCTTCTGACAAGGGGCACTTTGAACTTAAGATTGAAACAAAAACGTTCCCTTGTGACAAGAAAAGTATTTCATTAACCTCTTCATTTGCCTTTAAGATTATTTCGCCTTTTTGGTATAGCCTTGGCTGAAGAAATCGGCAAATCACGTATTTCAAGTCGCCTACTGTATTAAAAAATATTTTATATGTGTAAAAAATATCAGAAAATAAATACTCCAGCAAGTCTTCTTGAATTCTGTTTGGAAGAAGGTCGAAAAAAGAATTACTTGATCGAGATGGATCAAAGCTGCTCTCATTTGAATCATTGAAAATTGAATCAAGTCTGTCATTTTTCCATAGGTTTAAAAAATGAAGAGAAATTTTTTCTTTTAAAGTTGTTGGAATTGAGTTATGCATTTTTTCTATACTTGAAAACCAACAGTTTAATGAAGTGGTTTGGGCTGAATTGCCTGTTTCAGCATCATACTCCTGCATGATTCGAATAGCAATCCCCATCATAAAAGCAAACCAAGAAGTTCCAGCAAGTACTAAAATAATAGCAAATCCCATTTCATACTTATTCGTCGCATAAAAATCTCCATATCCAACAGTAACCAAAGTAGTAAAAATATAATACCAAGTTTTCACAAATCTTTTATCTGTAGGATCATCTTGTAAATTAAAATTTTTTATAAAATCAACAGATTCATTTTTTTCCCTTAAAATAAAATCAATATAATAATACCAAAGACAAGCCAAAAAATAAGTCGCAAAAAACATTTTTAATACTTGCACAAACATAGAACTCATCATATTCAGTTTATACCTCAATTTCTTTTTATTCAAACATTCAGCTTCATATACCAGTGAAGCAAGAAACTCAATGATTATATACTTGTCAACCAAAGTGAATATTTTATTGATTTTGGCGGTTCTGAGTAGTCTTAAGATGAACTCGCCGTTAGGGTGTCCAGCATATCTGAGAGGTATCAAAGCGATGAGATCAAGGAAAAGGTAAGACTTTAAATACCTTTCAATGATCATTTTTAAGTTTCTGATACGGTTTCGACGATCATCAATATATTCTGAAAAAAAGTTCAAGATAAAATCAAGAATAAACATCACCCAGACAAAGACATCAATAATTTCTGCAGCTTGATTCATTGAATGAAATGCGAGGAAGTAAAGACTGCTGAGAACTGAGTAAACAATTAGAACAATCATAAAAGTATCGAATATTCGTTTTGCAAGATGGTCTATTGGAATCACGTATCTTTTGTGAAGACTGTTTAACTTTAAGTCTGTAAGTTTCTTACTTAAAATTTTACGGATGTATTCACCATAATTTTCTTCAATTGTTATACCCATACCGTCTTTTGAACAGACTACGGAAGGTCTTGCTATTCTTACTGAGCTCAGTCGGTTCAGGTCTTTAATGTTTTCCGGACGGGCTCCAAAAAGATCGATTTTCATCTTGGAAGTTAGTCTTCGGCTTCTTTTTCGAAGCGCATTTTGGAGTTGAAAGTTCATTTATACATCGAATCCAATATTAAATTTGTTGCCTTCAAGAAATGGCTTAATTTAAGATTATTGATTTATATTCCAAGATTCTTAAGTTTGCATGATTAACGTCTAAAAATATTTTTTTAATAGCTTTGGAATGATCGATTTGAAAATTGAAAAAAATTTATTCAAAATGATGAATTTTTCTAATATTATTCAGAAATGATCTTATAAACCTTCAAGATTTAACTACTATAAAAAAATAACTAAATTATCTTTCTTTGTGTAAATTCAAATTCTAATAAACCTTTGATAATACTATAATAAAAATTATTTAATTCCATAATCTTAATTCCCAGGCGTCCTTATCCCAATCTCGAAAATTCCAGTATCCTTAAACGAACACCAAACCTTCACAATCAAACATCACAATTAATCCCTTTAACAACAGTAAAAGAATAAAAAAGCCTTAAATATAACATGATTTCCCCAGCTGCATTAACTGTCAAGCAAGTCCTAGCCCAGGCCGAGTACCTAAAAAACCGTTCGACGACTTCAGAGTATTTATCTTACCTCGAAGACTCCTACTCGAAACTCAAGTACTCCAAAGAAGACCCTTGGGACGTGGCCCGACTCATCGCCGAGCATTCTTTGGAAAACGCGAAAATTTTCATGAAAAACAAGCTTCTTCCTTCTTTTTTCACTGAAGTTAATCGCGCTTGGAAAGTTCTGCATCCTTTGAATTCGAAATGGGAAATGAAAATTGACTGGCAACTATTAAGACTGCAAGTTTTCACTTATCTGGCTGATTATTATAGAAGGTACTCAATAATTAGAGAATAAAAGACATCAAGAATGAAGCTGAAATGTGGGAAAAGGTACTGAAACTTGAAAGTGTTTTACCTAAGCAACTTATTTCGAGAAATCGAAAACAGATTACTGAACTTTCTTATGCTATTGTTCTGACGAAATTAGGAGATGTGAATAAAGCTGAGCTTTATACTAAACGGGCTGTCCAAGCTTTAGAACGTGAGCTGAAAATAAATAAAACAATCCGAATCGAAGACAACATCTGCCCAAGCTACGATCCTAAAGAGCAGTCAAGGTTCAAAGTAAGAATGCAAAGTTTATGCCTCGCATATCATCACCTCGGAAGTATCAAAAAATCTTTAGGCCAGTTCAAAAGGGCTCTCGAGTTATTCACCACTGCAAAGTCAATCAGTTTAAAATTTCTGACTGACCCAAAACTGCAAAAAATCATTCAAGACGACCTGGAAAAAATGCTTCCAAAGTCTTCTCCTTTATTTTCTAAAAGAAGTTCAGTAGTTGATCTGGAAAAAATCCCTGGAAATGCAAAAGGCTTGGAAGAAAAAGACTTACTTTCTGATATTTTTGGGAAAAATAAGGTGAAAAGGGGAAAAGATGCCAAAAGAACTGAAAGTCTTTCGAGTCTTCAGGGAAATTTAAATTCGATCAATCAGAATATTCATGAAGATAACTTTAAGAAGAAAAAATCGACTTTTAAAAGGGATATTTTAGATGAACCTGGAAATAAACTGAGATTGACTAATGAGATTTCTTATTTGAGGAAAGTTGAAAATAAAGCTGCTATGTGTATTCAGAGGTTTTACAGAGGGTATAAAGCTAGAAATCGAGTAAAGAATATGGTCAGGCAGTATATTGAAAAAATTGACCCTGAAAGCTCAATACTCAATCAACTGGAACACAGTAAACCTGTAATAACCATCTTTTCCTACGAAGACTCAGTAAACATGAGAGTCTCAGAGTCCAACTCTCAAACAAGTGATTCTCCGCCAACCCAAGACCAAAAAAAACCTTCTTCAGATTCCGAAACCTCAGAGCCCGACATTCTAGTAAAAGTGCAGCAGCCCCAAATAAAAATAAAAAAATCCAAACCAACTCTTTTCGACTATTTAAACCTTCACGTGCCAGACCTGTTCATATCCCAAAGTATTTCCAGTAAAATCTACTCATGGCGAATAACAATAGTACGAAAGAAGATTTTAGACGGTTCTCTTTCATGTTTATTCGGGATATTCGGTCATTACGAGAAATTCACTGACACTTTGGCTTATTTCCAAGAAGTTCTGATAGACCCTGAGAAAATCGACCAGCGTTTTTTGTTGCCTTTTCCTTTTCAAACCATTTGGCCTGTCATCGAGGCCCATCTGACGAAAGAAGAAGAAAAGTTTGACGATGATGAAGAAGAGGAAGAGGACCAGGTGAGCGACGAGGCTTCTTTCACGACGATTAAGGACATCGCGAATTTTATCCTTAACAGGTCAGCCGAGAACTACACCCTGACCGGGAGCAGACTTGTTGAAAACCATTCATTTTTTCATATGACTGAAAAAGTTTCTGACTTCCAGCCTTCGAGACATCTCTTCATGACTGACGGGGTCACTAAAAGCATGACTCAATTCGCAGTACATGAAAGGTCATCTTCTCAAGGAAATAAATCTTTTTTTAAACATCGAGAATCAGCACTTTTCGGGAAAATCATTGAAAAAGGAATCTGCAGGATTAAGAAAAATTTTTTACTTGTTCAGCTTAAAGTTGTCAAGGCACAGAATAAGTCGAAATTCGCTTCTGCTCTTTTAGTGATGGTTAATTCTTTGAATTCCAATTGGTTCGACGAGTTCTTCATGTCCTGGGAGGATGTTGTGAAGTACTTTTCAGGATTTTCTCTAGTTTTCGACGTGTTTTTCGTGATTTGCACTAAAAAGTTTCCAGCAAAGGCCCGAGAAGTGTTTTTTGGAAGTTTTTCAGAGAATTTCAAGATTTTCAACTCGAAACTAGTCCTTTGTAGAAGTTCTTTCAAAGAAGAGTACCTGGAAGCTGACATTTTTTCAGAAGAAGACTACGAAGTAGCAGAGTGTCATGAAGAATGGGAGGCTGACCTGAATGAATTTGCGAGTATTTATGAAAACGGCGCTGATAAAATCTGTCTCGGGATCTTTCCAGCTGTTCAGCTGAAGGGCGAAAGTGACTTGGTTCACTTGAAATTCACAGAAATCAGCAAAAGCATCTTAATTCAAGGGAAAAGGCGATTAGATGATTCAAAATTCGTCAAACTTATCACTGACTACACCCTGGCAAAGAGGATTTCCAGGATTTTTGAAATGGGAGAAGTGGTAAAATCGATCCTGCAACATGAAATTTCTATAAAATTCGGATTTTGTGGAAAAGTTCTCTGTTTTGGAAGGTTTAAGAAAAGTGTCTCTCATTCTTCTATCAGGAAAATCGAAGGGGTTCAACATCTTGTTACTGTGAATGTTGGAGAAAATTTCCAGATTTGTCTTTACAATCTTATCAGCAGCTGGCAACTTATAACTTCTTTTAGCAGAGAAGACCTTCGAAAATTCTTTCCTAGTTTAAAATGTGAAGAATCTGCAACGATTTATTATGAAGAAAACTTCGTCGAGCCTCTTTTAAAAGACTTTTCTTTGTGCAAAGGAATGCTTGGGTCTTTTTCCGCTTGGAGAAGGCCTCAATCAGTCGAGGTCATTTTACCGATTTCAAAAAAAGTCCAAAGTTTTCAATTCACCGAAAAAGAATCTTCCTCTCTTCAAGAAATAATAACAACCAAGTCCCTCTTCGAGCAAAAAGTTTTCAAAACTTTAGGAAAAAGTGATTCTTTTCTAACAGACACAATATACCAAGAGCTAATCCTCCTTCAAAGAACCCGAGTAGTCTGTGGAGTCTACGCAATGGTGACCCTAACAAAACTAATCCTTCTAGAAGAATGGCGAGTTTACATCCACTTTTTTCATTCTTCACGAGAATTCGTTTGCAAAATTTACAACTCTGACATGTTCGGCCTTCATCAAACAGCTTTTGACGGGGACTACGCCGACCCAAACCACACAGTGAACCGAAGTTCATCTTCTAACAAATTATGGGAAATAATGTTAGCCGAGTGTACTTTTGAACATCACTCATCTTTAGACTTCGTGTTCAAATTCGACACGATTATCACTCCAATGCGTGAACTTTTATACAGCAATCACATTTTTTCATCGAATTTCTTTTACTTTGAAGTTTACATGAAAAGTTCAACTCCTTTTCACCTCAGGTTCTCGACGATCACGAATATCAAAGAAGCTGAATATATCATCATTACAATCAGGTCTTACAACCTTCAAAGAAAACTCTGGGAAAAAAGAAGTCTCAAGTTGAAAGAGATGGTCCTTGAAATGCTAAACTACGGCGTTGTGAATGAAGGGGTCCTGCTAAATACTCTCATCAGTTACTCAGACCTCAAGTTTTACGCAGGGTGTCTCTGCAGGGTGTTAAAAATGAAGGACAAGGAAAACACAGTCCAAGTCAAACTTCTCCCAGACCTCGAGTTCTCAGAAAGTGAAGAAGAAGATTACTTTGAAGAGAAAAACAGCGACGTCCATTCATTTTCCTCAATTTTAGCTTCAGACCTTCAACTGTTCCAAGTGGTTCACAAATCTCCAGACACCCTGATAATAAGTGTTCACTTCAACGAGTTCGCCGATGAGTTCGCCTTCAAAGTATACAAACCAGTCCAAGGCGTCATCTTACGAGTCCCAATTTCAAAAAAGCAGATATTCCGAAAAGTTTCTTTTTCAAAAACCCTTCTGAAAGAACAAGCTCATCTTCAACTTGGCAAGAAAATTTATGTAGAACTCGTTGACCGGCTTCTGCTGGTAGTTTAGAATAAATAGAAATGGACACTGAAACTCTTGCAAGAAAAAGTGCCAGGAACTACCAGGACAACATCTGCTCTGTATGTCATGGACCGTTTTCGATGACGAACAGGTCAGTTATCTGCAGCAAGTGCTTTCAAAAAACATGCAGACTTCATATTTACACTGAAAAAACACAAACTATCTGTGAAATCTGTGTTCGAGCTGAAATTAAACGGAACCTTCTTCATGAAAAGCAGGAAATGATCACTGGGCTTAAAAGTGAATTTAGAAGTTTGCAACATCGGGAAAAAGCTAATGTTAAGGAAATTTCTATCAAAGCGGAATTGATTGGCAACTTGGAAAATAGTCTTCAAGGACAAAAAGAAGCTGCTTTTCAGAAAATTAGTAAAATCGCTGATTTGGTTGAGGAAGAAGTTGAAAGTATTCAAGTTTCTGCTAAAACTGTGCAGGAAATGAACTCGGAGATTGAAAAATGTAAAAAAAACTCGAAAGAAAAACATGAAGCATGGGTCGCTGCAACGACTGAATTGATAAAAGTGCAGAATTCTTTAACTGCTGTTCAGAAGGAACATGATAGTCTGAAAAGAAGACATAACAATCTTTTGAAAGAAAATGAAAAAATGCTGACTTTTCAGAAGATCCGAACAATGACTTGCAACAAGTGCTACAAACAAATAGTCCTTCAGTACAAAGAGGACATAATCAAGATATTGAGTCGAAAAGAGAAAAAATCAAGACTCATTCCAAGTATTTTGGCAATAAACTTGATAAACTCAGACGAGATACACAGCTCATCATGTAAGTGTCTTGTAGTTTAGTAACCTAATTAATCGAATTTTCATCAATTTCATAATCCAAGTCGCTGATAGTCACTGTATTGCTGATGATTCTGTTGCCGTCACAGGCGAACACTCGGTAATTCTGAGCCAAATGAGCTTTTTCTTTAATAAAACTCTTTCTCACGGTAAAGTTGGTCACCCAGGTGACTCCGTAGTTAAAGTTTTCCAGGCCTCCGAAATTTTGCTCTTTGATGGTCTCAGGAAGGCTTAAAACTACCTTGTTGAACCTGATATTAGAGTAGTTCTTCAGGTAAAACCCTAAACAATAAGCGTCTACTTGATCAACGTCTCCTGTCGCAGTGGATTCAGGATTATCTATTGTCACTTCAGCTATTTTTTTTAAGTAAAGCTTGCAAGGTGCTATGAAAAACGGTTCTTTTATCACATGTTCAGCCCTATATATCAACGTGAGATGAAGGCCGTAGTAATCATCACTTATTGGAATATCAAGTTCTTTCCAGACTTTTGAATTCTTCTCGATTATCCGAAACTTGCAGATTTCGCTTGTCTGGATAAAGCCATTTCGGTCATCTAGAAGAAGGAGGTCAACGTTGTAAAAGGTGAAATCGGTATCGTTTTCTATCTGGATTCTGAATACATTCAACGAGACATCAAAGAAAAATTTCTTGATTTTTAGATATTTTTCTCCTCTTTCTAAATTTTGGTCTGCAAAAGTTTCACACATGCTTTTCCCGTGGTCGATGGATTTTTGGATTTTTTCTAATTTTTCTGTGTGATTTTTTACTAGTTTCTCTATTTCTATTAGTTCATGGTAAGAGACTCCTCCTTGACTGTTTGCGAGCTTGTTTGTTAAATGTTTTAAAAATTCTTGAAGATGGGTGAGAAGCCCGGAGAAGTTTTTAAGGCAATTTTCTTGAAGGTTTAGAGAATTTGATATTGTTGAGGTTAAAGCATTTTTTCTGAATAATTCTTCTAAATTGATGCATGCGGACTCTAGTTCTTCACGTGATAAGTTAAGAGGGTTCTCGAAGTTTTGAACGTTTTCGGCCCTGGCTTCAGGCTCGGAAGGGATCAAAGCAAGGCTGGTCAATATTAATTGGCCGAAGAATCTTTTAAAGACTGCGTAATTTGATAATTTTTCGGCTAGGGTTGAAGAACAAATAAGCAGGTAACTTTCATTTAGTATTTTATCAGAACCTTGTAAATCATCAAATATAATTTTAGCAATATTGGTCCCATTTTTATAAGTTAAAGATGCTTCGAGATTGAGTATTAATTGATTTTCTTGTATTGAATTTAAAATCTGTTCTGGATTTCCGTCACGCTCATATATTTCATTGTCTAATAATACTCCGTATCCGATTATATTATTTGCATCTAAGTCTCCTGCTAGATTATAAATATTGTCTTTAATGAATTGTGCCATCTCAATACACTCCCTAGAGTATTCAAAGTAAATGACTATGTCATTAGCAAGTAATTTATTTCTAGAAGCCTTGAAAATCTCTGGTAGACTTTCAATATGATGATTCGTAACATTTTCGTTCCTTACGTCGAGGGATATCAAGAACTTTGAATTTGACATTTATAGACATTATGAAAAGAGCCTGATATGCTACAATTTTTTTACTTTTAAAACTCTCTTATATAAGTTTAATGATAAAATCGGTAATTGAAAGTTAAATCATCATTTGTTTCACTCAAGTGATCCACGATCAATCATAAGATCCTTTATCATAAAATCCTTTATGATAAAAGGACTCAAAAAAACTTTTGAAATAAATCTCCTTTAATTCAACCCAAAGAATTCGTAAAAATCCTAAAATCTTAACAATAGTTTATCATATTCTAAACTTAAATAATAATAAAATAAATCTAATCTAAACTTGTACAAAAAAACAATCCTAGAGCCATATTTTTCATCAAGACCTAAAAGATCCCCAAACCCACAACTCTAACTCTAATCAGCCAAATCCTTCTTAATCCCAAAACCTCACTCCTCTAATAATTCTAATCCTAACTAAACCAAGACTCGAGTCTTATCAAACCAGTCCTTGATTTCCTCGAACCCGATTTCTCCATTCAACTCAACTTCATACTCCTCAAACAAGTTTTTCGCGGTGACCAAAGCGACTCTCTTAGGATCAATCAAGCTCTTCGCTTCAGGTCCGAGCAAGACAGAAAAAACGCTTTCAAAGTACTTGCAGACCTCTTCATATTGCATTTTTCCATCAGAGCTTTCATCATAAGAGTTACATGCAGCTTTTAATTTATCTCCAGCATTACCAGCGCAAAGAGTGGAAAGTCCACAAAATAGTTCCGAGAAGTCAACAACTCCATCCGAGTCCCTGTCAAACATGACAAACAAGCTATTGACCGAGTTATTAAAAACATTAGCATTCGGCTGGTAATCAGTGTACTCCGAGATCAAGTCCTTTAAAATCTCTGAAAATATTTTTCGAGTTAAAAAACCTGTCGGGTTCCTTCTTTGAAAGAAACTAAGAGCGTCGTCGACATGAATGTCTCCAAGTCCTGTATCTTTCTTCATCTTTTCAATGTTGACGATGGCGTCGGTGCTGGTCAAGTTGTTTCTGATTTCTTTGAGTTTTTGAAATACCAGGTCTCTTTTATTTTTAGACCCGTCAACATGAGCGCGCTTTTCTTCTTTTACTTCAGGAGGAATCGGCTCGCCCTTCACCCAGGCCTGGAATTCAGGAAGAGTCAAAACGCCGTCACCGTCCGCGTCAGCTTCATTGAAAATGCTTTCAACAGTAGCCCTGGCAAGAGTCTCTGGAGTTTCTCCAAGTTTATCAATAGCTGTAGGGTTGACTCGATGTAAAATTCTAAAAACAGTCACCTGATGTTGCAAAAGTTCATCAAAAGAGATAAGTCCATCACCGTTCAAGTCATACAACATAAAAGTCGCTTCTGACTTCTGATCAGGTGTGCCTCCACAAAGGACTATCACACTATTCAAGGCATCATTTTTATCGATTTCCCCTGAGCCCTCTTTATCAATGTTTTCATATAAAATCTTCAAAGCCTGCTTTTTTTTGCTGGCGTTGAAACCTTCTCCAGACCCTTCAATGCCGAGCATGAACTTGGAAAAGTCTTCAAAGGTGAGTTTTGAGAATGACTTCAAAGCGCTTCTGGCCTTGGCGATGATGCTGCGGGGATCAAGTGAGCCGAGGCCGACTTTATCACGAAGAACGATCAGGTCGTCGCCTGAGACTTTGACTTCGCCTGGCTTGGTGAGTGACTTGGCCAGGTCGGCTTTAAGAGTGCTGAAGCGACGAGTTGAGCCTCTTGGAGACTGCACTTTTGATGGAGATTTTTTCACTTCTGGACGTGTTTCTGCAAGCATTTTTCGCCAGTTCGCGACGAGGGCGTTCGTGTTTCGGTCTATCATGAAGGACTGGTGCGCTGCTGTGAATCGAGTGTCTTGGGCGAAGGCCAGCTCTTTCAGCTGGTCAGCTTCTTGCTCGGTGATTCCTTGCACGTTGTTTATTACCACTAGGTACTGACTCATCTCGCTTAGGTTTGACAATGACTCAAATAGACGCTTTGAAAAGGTAGCCATTTATTTAAATTTTGATACTTTTGAGATGGGTTGAATTCATTTAGATGATTGGGGAATAAAAGATGTTTATTGTTATGGGTTGATGAGATGTTTAAAGAGATAGTGATGGTTTTTTTTTATTGTGGAAATATAGAAGATTTTTTAAGTAGTTATTTAGAGTTCTTAAGGATTTTTCAATTTGCATATGATTACTTTAGAATAATGTTTATTATAGAGATAAAAACTAGCTTATTTTCATCCTTCCCTCCAAATGTAGATGGAATAATAAGAAATCACATGAATGCCTATTCCTCATCAGAAGTCAGTTCAAACCTAACTCCATCCCCAGTGAAAGGTTCATATTCTTCAAACTTCACTCCATCAAGTGTGCGCCGAACAGCAAGCAGCAACAACAGAACAATCCTAAGTCAAAACGGTTCATCGATAATGCAGACAGAGCCAAAGCGTAACCTTGAATCGCCATTCCAAAACTACTCATCTCAAAAGGGTGACCTTTTCCAGTACTCCTCTCTTTTCAGGCCTTCAGTGCGATACAGCGAGTCAAACCCGTGCAAGTTCATCGTGGGTTTGCGAAACTTGGGCAACACCTGTTACATGAACAGCATCATTCAATGTTTATCTCACTTAGTTCCTTTCAGAGAGGCACTTATTTCTCATTCCTTATACCAAATCAACAGAAGTTCTCAGTTGCAAGGAAAACTAGCAGAAGCTTTCATTTCTTTACTTCAACAAATGAAAAACTCAGTAAAAGGTGATGTGTTAAGCCCCGGGGAAGTCAAGTACCAGATGGGCAAGTTTTCGGATCAGTTTAAAGGAAGTGAACAAAACGACTCAAGTGAGTTCTTCAGAGCTCTTCTTGATGCACTTGGACAGGATCTCAGTCGTCTTGGCAAAAAAGCGAGTTATCGAGAAATGACTGGAAGTTTAAGTGAAAATGTTTCAAGTATTGCTAATCGATGGTGGGACTACAGCCTTAGCAGAGATAATTCAATTGTAACGGATTTGTTTCAAGGACAGTTCGTATCGAACATCAAGTGCGGCCTGTGCAACTACATCTCTGTTACTTGTGACTGTTTTTTAAGTTTAAACCTGCCGTCAACGGAAAAAACAAGTTTTTCGTATGAACTGGAAGAAAGCCTTGACCAGTACTTCAGTGATCACTCGATAGAAACCTACAAATGTGAGAAGTGCAAAAAGTCAAGTAAGAGCAGACAACAACTCTCGATTTATCGTTTTCCGAAAATCATGGCACTTCAATTAAAGCGTTTCAAAGCGAACGCCGTGAGCCGAACAAGGTTAAACAATGAAGTTCAGTTGAAAGAAACACTAAACCTGTCAAAGTACCGTCATCCTCAAGGTGAAACTGCATCATTGTACCATTTAAAAGCGATCAGTCATCACCGAGGGTCTCTTTACTCAGGGCACTACATCAGCGAGTGCAAAGAAGAAAACACTTGGTTCTGCTTCGACGACAGCAGAGTGACTGAAACTTTGACGCCTTCATCATCGAGTTCAGCTTACTTATTGTTCTACGTGTCAGTTTAATGTAATTAACAATGGTATCCATCTCATTTGACAACTTTTCCTTCAAAGTCCTTCAAAGTTACTCTTCTGAACTCTTTCTTCTCGAAGAAAGCAAGTCCAGATTGAAGTACACTGGAAAGTTTATAGAAAATCTCACTGCTGCTAGAAAGGAAAAAATTTTGCAGGAGGTAAAGATTTTGAAGGACATTCAACTTTTACATCCAAGCATTGTTTCTCTTCATCAGTGCTTTTTTTTTAGGGAATCTGTCTTGGTTCTTTATGAATACTGCTCTGGAGGCAATTTGACGGTGAAGTGCAAGGTTCATCCTTTGAGAGTCCTTCATTTTCTCTGTACTGGACTCGCCTTTTTACATGGAAAGTCTTACATTCACAACAACCTTTCAGTTCACAGTGTTTTTTTAACTGACTCACTTCCGAAAATCGCTGGGTTGGAAGTTGTAACGGTAGAAGAGCTGTTAATGAATGAAGCGAGTTTTTTAAATCATGAGTTGTCAACAGATATGCGATTAAGACCTCCTGAGCAACGACAGGCTTTTCTACCAAGTAAACAATCTGATATCTGGGGACTTGGACAAATCTTCTTCTTTTTGCTTACTCAGGACTTTTACTCAGGAGTCATTCCTGATAACTTGCCTCCTCAATATAAAGACTTGCTCCTTATGACTCTTGATGAAAGTCCCAGTAAAAGAGCCTCGATTCAAGCGATTATTAAAAAGATTGAAGAAAGACAGGCCACTAGTCCGAAAGTTGTTCATGGTTGTGGATGCTTCCCTGCAAGACGATTTTTTAGCTGCTCTAATTCAACGACGAGTCTTGTTAAAAAAATTATTGCCTCTGATTTTATATCCGCGGAGAATCATTTGAAAAAAATCATTAAAAAGGTTTGGGATACTCCTGGAAAAATCGCGAAATTTTATGCGGAAATTTTGAAAGTTTCTGATATGGCGAATGAGGAAGTTAGACTGAAAACTTGTATTTTGGTTTTTGTTTATTTGCAGAAAGCACCTGTTAGTGCTTTTAGTACTCATCCTGGAGCTTTGGAGATGATTGGGTTTATTGAGGCAAAAACACGGCCTGCTAGTCAGGATAAAAAAAATGAATTGATTTATAGGGTTTCTCACATAATGATCCGACTAATCCGCTCAAAATACTACATCGTGAACTCACACCTGATGAACTTCAACGGAATATTCGTAAGTGTATCAACCAGTCTAAAAAAATTCTTCCAAGAGCCTCAAATCGAAGTAGTTTGCGACCTGCTCGACTACTGGGAGCTACTTCTAACCTTCCAAGAGCAGTTGATCCTTCAAGCCTTCAACAACACCCTGCTTCGTTACATTCGCAAAGTCCTTGCAGAAGAGCAGAACCATCTTCTCGACCTGGTAAAAACATTAATCCAATCAAGCCCTGATCTCTTCGAATCATTAGGTCTAAGCCAAATGAACTTAAATCTTCTAGAAAGAGCAAAGCAAGCCTTCACAATCGACAACATTCCTCTGAACCTTCCTGAAAACCAGTCAATTCGAGAAATTTTAATAAGCGAAAACTACAAATCAATAAGTCGCCAGTCTTCCCAGCGTCATTCACGACGAAGCCTGGTCTCCAGCAATGCGCGCTTCACGCCAGTGAAGCTGGAAGACGACGAAATCAAAGAGTCCGAGCCTTTAAAGTCTCAAAATTTTCATCTTTCAAGTGCGGAGATCTCAGAATTCTGTAATTCTGAATCAGAAGATTACGACTTGCACCTTATGAGACTTCAGGAAAAGTTCAGTGTTTGGAGCATCAACGCCCGAGAGCTGAGTCTTATTAAAAGAATTGGAGAAGGAGGAAGCAGTGAGGTCTGGCTTGGACTTTTCCAGAAGACTCAAGTCGCGATAAAGCAACAAATTGCAAAACATCATAAAAATTTGAAGGAATTCGAAAGAGAAGTCAACTTTTTAGTCAACATCCGTCATCCGAACCTTCTTACTTTCATGGGAATCTGTCTTGATGAACCTTTGAAGATCGTCACTGAGTACTGCTGTGGAGGGACTTTGTTTAACCTGCTTCACAACAGGAAAGACGTTTTTATCTCCTGGGCTCAGAAACTGACGATTTTAAAGGAAATTGCAAAAGGCATGCTTTTTCTGCATTCTCGGAATTTTATTCATAGGGACTTGAAGAGTTTAAATGTGTTGTTAAATAGTGAAGTTCAGAAGCCGAATGACTTGATACAACTGAAAATCTCGGATTTTGGACTTACCCGAGAAATCGACTTGGAAGAAATGATGACAGGAAAAATCGGGACTAGTCACTGGATGGCTCCAGAAGTCTTATCGAGTTCGAAGTACTCGGCAAGAGCAGATGTTTACAGTTTCTCTATCGTCATGTATGAAGTGATCACTCGCGAAGTGCCTTACAAAGGAAAAAAACAAGAAGAAATCAGGACTCAAGTCCTGATGAAAGAACTTCGTCCAGATCTTAAACTTGTTCCTCCCAGTTGTCCAGGAAAGTTAATAACTTTAATGACTCTCTGTTGGAAACAGGAGTCTGACAAGCGTCCTTCTTTTTCATCTATTCTAGATTTGCTGAGTGGAGTTTTAGTCTCATAATAATGTTGTTAATAATCCCCCATGTCCAACACCTTCAAAATCATGATCGCCACTGATAACCACCTTGGGCACCTCGAAAAAGACCCGGTGAGAGGTTCTGATCCATTCGAATCCTTTAAAGAAGTTCTAGAAACAACTGAATCTCTTAGTTGCGATCTTCTTCTTCTAGGCGGGGACTTGTTTCACGACCACAACCCTTCCAAGTCAGTCCTGCACCGAACAATGGAGCTGTTTAATTCACACGTTTTCGGAAAAAGTTGCAGATCATTTGAAGTGCAAAACGATGAGAACCTTAATTTTTTAGATTCAAATCTCGAAATAAAGCTGCCAGTTTTCATCATTCATGGAAATCACGATGACCCTTCAGCTGAGTCGAATATTTCCGCGATTCACTTGATGCAAAGCGCTCATTTACTGAATTATCTGGGATGTGAGAGGGAAGAAGACCAGATAATCGTGAAGCCAGTAGTTTTGCAGAAGGAGGAAACCTGTGTTTACATCTACGGCCTGGGGAATATCAAAGAAGAAAGGCTCAACCGGCTGTTAAGAGAAGAAAAAGTCGTGTTTGAAAAGCCTGAAAATGAAAAATCTGCTGTTTTTATCTTGGTTGTCCATCAAAATCGCTTTAAAGCAACTGGCCCGGCAGCGAAGAACTGCGTCATGGACTGGGCTTTTCCTGGGTTCTTCGACCTGGTCATCTGGGGCCATGAACATGACTGCGAAGTAGAGCCGAGAAAGACGCAGAACCGCGGATACCAGATTTACCAGCCAGGCTCAACGGTTTCCACTTCTCTTACAGAAGGCGAGGCACGTCAAAAGCACATGTTTTTACTTGAAATAAGAAAACTTGGGTTTAAAATGACTCCTATTCCTATCAGAAACACTCGACAAATACTTTATAAAAATATTGAATTGTCGCAAGTCTCTGGAAGTGCCACTCAAGCTATTTCTGATATTTTTCATCAAATGATTCAAAACGCTGATAAAAGTCGAATACTTCAACCTCCTCTTGTAAGACTTAAAATTGAAGTCACTGGATTTGATGACTTTCAAGGATTTGCACTTAATGCGAAGTTTTTGGATTTCACTGCGAATAAAGATGTTGTCACACTTTGGAGGAGGACTGGGAAGGCGAAAGATTTGAAGTCCAGTGAAAGTCATGGTTTTTCCGGCGATGTTTTAAAGATTTTGCAGAAACAGCTGTTGAAGGATAAAAAAGATTTTAAAATTTTAGGAATTCAGCAGATTTTGGATAAAATGTCAGACTTCGTTGTAAAGAAAGACGTGAAAGGCATTGAAGAGTATTTTGACAGAAAAGTCGAAATCGCTGTAAATAGGATTATTGAAGGAGTCACCCGGTATGACCAAGACGTAATAAGAAGAAAGGTCAAAGAACTTGATGTAAGTTTTGTAGACCCTCCTGTGAAGAGAAAGCCTGAGGTAGGTCTAAAGAAGATGTGATTAATTAAAGATGTTTTCCTGGTTTTCCTCTTTAGTCTTGTTATCAATGAGTTCAGATTTCACTTTAAACACAAAAAAGTTGCTTAGACCTCTTATCTGGTCTTCTCGGAACACAGCGATTTTTTCCTCGTCAGTCTCGAACTGGTGCTTTTTCCAGGAAGTCCTGAGAAGCTGCCGAATGGCCTGAGTTTTGGCGTCCTTTGTAAATCATACAGATTCTCCCATGATTCTCGCTGTTTTCATCCAGTCTCGATAGATCTGCCTGGGATTTACTTGAATCATACTTCTTTCCATGATTATTTCAATAATAGTTTAAGTATTAGAATGGTCTTTTAAGTTAAAACTTTCTTCAGTAAAGAGTTTTCGTTGGAACTCTGAACTGAAAGAGGCAATAATGAAAGAAGATGCAGGAGTCGTGTAACCTGTTGTTGATAAATTTAAGTTTAAAGTGTTAAAAGCGTATTGGTTGTGTATGTTCTTTAAGAATTCTATGATCCCTTCAGATGTCATCAAAAGTCTGAAAGATTCGGGGAATTCAATATATTCTGAAGATTTTTTATAGAAAACTTTAACGATTCCTGATTCGTTTTGGTTGATTTCTTGTAATAGATGGATATTTACTTCTAGGAAATTTTTAAAGGCTGTTTCTCCAGTGATAGCGCGATAAGTCTCAGAATTTATGCTTATGATGCAAGGAAAATCGTTATCTTGAAACAAGCTCCAGATTTTTATAATTTTTTCTATTTTGTAGTTGGCAGAAACGAAAAGGTTAACCAAGTCAAAAGTGCTGACTCTATCTTTCCTCTTGATTTCCATGAATTTTTTATTGATCTCTTGAACCATTTCTAAAATTTTAACTTGGCTCTGATGACTGATGAATCGATTTTCGAAAGATATTTCAAATCTTTCATTATCAGGTAGAAAAATAAAACAAAATTCATAGATGCTGTTCTTTTTAATGATGATTTTCGTGCTATTCTCTATGGTGATCCCTTGCAAAATGAAGAATTCTTTTGTTTTTTTGATCACATCCGCCATTACTTTTATTATCTATCTATTATCCTCTGGCTTCTTGTTCAATCAAGAGTTTTTCGCTGCTGTACTTTTTATAATAAGTCCACCCAAGTGAGAAGAACAAAATGATGGCGCCTCCAATCAAAAGAACGACAGGGATAATCCACCAGTTAGAGTCCGTGTCAACAGTGAATCGCGACGAGGCAGCTTCAACAAGGCCGATCCTTTCATTTTTAATGTCATAAATCGAGTAATACTTCCTCAAAAAGGGTTGTCCCAAGATCCAATAGTCAATATCAGCTCCTTCGAACATCAAAAAACAGACCTTTGAGGTCTTTTTGAAGTAGTTCCCTTCATGAAAAGTGTACTCGTCATCCTCTATTTTAATCGTGATATGAGGAAACTTGACAATTGCGTAGATCTCTGAACAGTCACAGACCATTCGACTGTAGTAATACCCGCATCCGTACATCGCTTCAAATCTTTCAAACAACTTATCTACTTTCGCCTTGGGGCCGATTATTTTCGGGTTGTTTGAGTCGAGAACAGCGAAAGTTTCATCAGTTTCAATTTCAGTGTCTTTACATTTGATGGAAGACATGTTGAGTGACCAGAGTTTGTCATTCCTGGAAGAAATTTGATAATAATTCACGTCGTCGCCGTTTGAGTACTTGTCAAGGTCAGTACCTCCAATCATGAGCATGGACTTAGGTTTTCTTTTATCATCTTTTTCGTATTTGTTATTATTCAGAAAAATGCTGAAAATATTGTTTTTAATGACGTTTTTCTGGTAAAGATTTTCAACTAAAGTCAAATGATTAGGATCTTTACTTTTAATTCCAAGTCCGACAAAGCCATCAGCTTCAAGTCCATTAAATCCGACGACATTATGCGCCATGAGAAAAGTTTGATTCCTTGAAATGACTTTTCCAACATCGCCAATAGAAATGTCTTCATTTGCAAGGGTTCCTGACACATTTTGCTTGAGGTACTAGGTAAAGCTTACCGGGATATACGAGCTCTGGTTAAGTGCGATAAAGGTGTTGGAAGACTCAGGGTCATAAACAGCCGCATCATTGGGCAGTCCTTTGCACCCGCGGACTGGAAGCCAGATGTCCTAAGTGAAGTTTACAGAAGAGCCCACATCGAAGATCACATCAAAAATTTGCGTCGGACTTCCGATAAAGATGTTTCCTTTGTAGTACCTCTAAGTGTTTCTTACGTTTTCATGGTTATGAAGAGTCGTGTAAATCACTTGCTCCACGCCTAAAGAAGACTCAACCAGCTGGCCCAGGCAGGAACTCATAAGAAGACTGATGACCAACATTTATTAAGCCTTATACAAAGTTAATGGTCGAACTCGCGAAAGGCTATGAACAAGAGTTCATCAAGAATCTCGCAATGGTCAACAAGAAAATCGCTGGATATGAAAGTTCGTTGAATCAGGAAAGCGCCTTGACTGACATCAAGCATGGAATCAACCAGGCTGACAACTGTTTGAAGAACATGGAGAAGGAGATTCTTAACTTGACACCTCAGCAGGCTAATCTTTTCGCTCCTCGAGTTAAACGACACACTGAAGCTCTTGCAACGAGTAGGAAAAGTTTAAGAGAAATTGACTTTAAAAGGAGCAAAACTGATCTTATGGGAAGTAAGAGGGAAGACTCAAGGGATAAACTTTTAACTGGGAATGAAATTTTGCAGAATAGTGGAGAGGCTCTTGATAGGATTAATAAACTGGCGAAGGACACAGAAGATATTGGATATCAGTCTATGGATAACTTGAAGAGACAAAGACTTACTATTCAGGGAATCAATGATAAGACTAATGATGTTGCACATAATGTAGCTGTTTCTGGAAGGACGATTACTGAAATGAACTCTAGAAGACTTTGGATGAAATGCATGATGTATGGAATTATTTTTTTGCTCATTGCTGCGATTTGCATTTTGCTTTATATAAAATTATTATAATATAGAGAAATTAAACTTGGTGAAAAGAGGAAGTTTTAGTCGTTATGATGTTTTATTATGGATATTATTGATTATAGGGAGTGAATGAGAGAGTTTTGAATGAAGTATTGACCTTGTTACAAACTATTGAAAGTCAATCCTAAATCATGAATATTTAACATTTTTTTCAATAATACTGCTGATGGATTAATAAATCCTATTGATTTAAAATTTCAAATATCCAAAACCACACCTTAAATTGAATTAATCTTAAAATCAGAAGCGTTATCACATTCAATATTTTCGTTAACAACCAAACTATTCATTTCTAAATAATATTTAAAACCATAATACTAATCCTCTTTGCACACAAAAGTAAATAAATCTTGTCCCTAATTAATCAATTCATTTAAGGTCACTTCCTACTTTCCCCACCAATAAATCCCCTTTCACCCGAAGCCGACCAATGATCCACCCTGATGAAACCTCCCGAATCTTAAAAAATTCCTGAAGTCAACTCATTCTCCTAAACCAAGCAAATCAAAAATTCTTAAAAATCCACAATTTTCTCCTCAGTCTTTTAATCATTTACTCGCTATAATGTCAACCAAGAACAATTCCTGGACCGAAGCTGTAACCTTTATATAGGAAGACAACTATTTGATCGCACAGGCGCATTTAGCATGCAATCATAAATGGTCAGTCATCGCAAACGCAATGTTTTCACTCTTCCGAGGCGAGAAAAGGTCAGGAAAGCAGTGCAGAGAACGATGGCATAACCACTTGAATCCTGAAATCAAGAAATCTGAGTGGTCGTCAGAAGAGAAGAGAAAATTGATTGATTTGCATGAAACTTTCGGAAATCACTGGTCTAAGATAGCGGAAAACCTTCCTGGAAGGACGGATAACTCGATAAAGAACTGTTTTTATTCGCTGATAAGGAAAAATATGAGGAAGTATAATCGAAAACGGCCGGAATCTGAAAAAATCAAAGGGTCTATCAAAACTTTATTGAAAAAACCGAAAATCAGAAGTATTTTATTGGAAAATGATGTACCTGAAGAAGAGGAGACCATTGTTGATGCAAATGCAGAAATCGCTAGGCCGAAGCCGATTTCGCTTTCTTATAGTTCTATTTCATCACCCACCACTGCTGAGTCCACGCCTTTAGATGGGCAGTCTTTTGTGCTTAATGACCAGCTGAGCCAGTTGGCTTATAATTTGTATATGATGGGAAATAATTACTATCGGTTTCCTGGATATTCGGCTGATAATTAAGGGTAATTAATATTTATGAAGAGGGTGAAGGTTTGGGCTTGATTATGTGAGGAAGGATTGAATTTCTAAGTGAAAAAGGTAGAAATTATGAAAAAAATTAGGAATTTTAAGATGTTTGTTGAAAAGAGAAAATTATTGAAAAATTTAAGAATTTTAATTGATTTAAACTGTTTCAATCATATTATCTAAATTTTTGAATACTAATTACCACTCCCTTCTTCACATAAGTTCTCCACTTCCTCATTACTAACAACATAAACACTTTTATTGAAAGATTGCATCCCGAAAGCGAATTTAAACAAATCAACAATACTCCTTCCTTTCATAGAAACTAGCAGGTTTTCAGGTAGTCTGCTCTGAAAACAAACTCCAGCAGTTGCAATAGTGACCCATCCAAGTAATTGCAAAATAACAGGAGCCAAGGTGCCACTAATGAGAAAGTTGCTGAAAAGACAAACAGAAGTATTCCAAACAACAAAAAAAATCATGACCTTGCACCAAAGATTAGCTCGATCATAGTTGAAAGGGTGCTTCAAGACGATGACCAACACAAAAAGCGTGAGAGTGACTGCAAGGAAGATGAGTCCATGAATAAGCTCATATTGATCTTTCAGGATTTTTCCAATGATCACCAAGACTACCACAACAATATTCTTGAAAATCAAGTAAATCGAATTAGTTCTGATGTTCAATGATTTGTTCTCGTCCTGCCAGATAGTTCTGTAGAGAATCGCGACTGGAATGTAAATAATTATTTGAATGCAAGCTAAAATTGAGTATATTATGTGATCATCTCTCCAACAGTAAGTGTTACAATCATAATTTAAGTAAGAATCAGAGTAATCATCACTCACAGCTTTGTCACACATCAAAATGCTGATCAAACTCACGATTGTTGGTAAAAAAAGATAATTCGACATTATAGGAATCAGGTAAATTTTAAAACTTTCAAGGTTTTTATACAAGCCTGAGAACCAACGAAGAACTCGGAAGTAACTGAAGACTAAAACAAGGATCCAAAAGTAAGACAAAAAAATCATTATGAAAAAAATGATCCAAAAAGTTGTATCTTTAAAACTTGTCACTTTCGAAATATTAAGTGATAAGATTTCAGAGAGATTACTCAAAAAACGATTGAAAGACACAAAAGAAGGACCGATTGAAATCATCTGAATAGCTTCAACGAAAATGAAGCCAAAAGTGAGATAGTCTTGAAAAACTATGAAAGATTTTACTTCCATCATTCTTATTTTTCGGAATTTTAACTTGTAAAGGGAGTAAATAGTAAGACTGCTTGAAACTATCAGCAGGGTGACGGAAACTCCGATTTTTATATTGACTCCTGAACTAGAGTCTTGAATTTGGCTTTTTCTGAATGGGCAGTTTTGGTAGTTTTCTTTCATTGATTTAGGAAGTTCGCCGTTAACCCAGACAGTTTCTTGTAAGACAGTGTAATAAACAGTCCCTACAGGTGAGATCAGAGCAACTGAGTCGTCATGCCACTTCCCTTGGCTGTCTTCATAAAAGTTGAAAACGTTGTAGTAGTAAATGTTTCGGTCATTTGAATCTGAATCGAACGAAATATATCCAGTGGTTCCTAAAAAACGAATATTTCTTAATGCACTCATGAAGGTTTCTGGATTTTCATATGCTTTTCCTTGGTTCATTAAGAAATCAGCGGTTTCAGCAGCGGAATAAACTGCGTCAATAAAGTAACTTCTAGTCCAAGCATCTGGTCGATATTTCAAATATTCTTCTTTAACTTCAGTGCCATATTTTCCTACCCAGGCTCCATTATATATAACAAGAGTTCCATGCATCAGTTCTTTCCTTTTCTTAACATTCGCAGTAGCAGCATTAAAATTAGTTAATCCCGAGACAGTAAAAAGCACAAAAGTGTAGTCACCTCTTCTCACCCCAAGGTCATAAAATCCTTCCATCCAAAAATAAGGAGTAGGGTCTCCCATAATCAAAAAAATGATATTGCATCCAAGAGTGAGAGTATTTTTCATATGTTCCCTATACAGCGGTATAGACAGATTACTAAAAATATAATCAACCGGTCGATATTTCTGATCATTTATAAACTTAAATCCGTAAGACTCCTGAGAATTGTAGAGAATATTGTAAGCAGACATCCCAAAGCTATCATTAGTATGATGAACAACTATCTTCGTCCACCCATACAGTCGGATCAGGTTCGCCCAGGCATAAGCAAAGTCGGATGAAGGTGAGACTGTCCTCACAAAAAACGGAAACTCGGACTTATTTGACAGAAGCCCAGTGCTGCCGATTCCGCCGATGAATGGAAGGCTGATGTTGAGTGAATAAAGTTGTTTAAGCACAGCCATCGTCATTCCGAAGAACGTCGGGATGTACGCCACTCCCATCTCAGGCCGATGATGAATGAAGCAAGCTTTAGAGTAGTTGTAGTTGAAAATACTCACTCCACAGTCTACTTGCCCGTAAAGTACGAGTTTATGGTTTGGGAAGTAGCTGTGGTCTCGGTTTATCTTTTCTACTGCGAAGGCTGAACCTTCCTGGTGCCCCACGTTTGTGTAAGCTCGAGGAGCCCCGTCTGGGTTGAAAGACCCGGTGTTGGCAGAGACTACAATGGTCGGGACAGAGTAATTTGTTAGGTCGTAAATTCCTCCAATATATGTTATTGTTGAGTTTAGTTCCAAGGCTCCGTCTTTGATGATTCCTACTTTCTTTTTTGTATTGTTCTGAATATTTACTATTGAAAACTTGCAGGAATTTTGGAAAACCTTTAGAAGTTCAACTGATATCTCAAATCTTGACATACCTGGTTTTTTTAAAACATTTATAAACTTTAGGATTTTTTTGGACTTGTACTCGACCTCGGTTTCGACATGTTCAAAACCATCATATGTTAAAATCAAGTATCCTTCTTGATTGACTTGGTAAATGCAATTAGTGAAAAATATTCCTATGTTTCCTTTTATGTTCAGTCGAGAATCCTCGAAGCCCTGTGATAGACTTCTACATGAAGACTCGTCGGGAAGGAAGAAAAAGTTCATAATTCCTTCTTTTTTCAGTATTTTGCTTAGAGTTAATGAAATTTCAGATGAGGTTGAATTCTTGAAAAATGAAATGTGAAGAAGCTCTGAGTTTAAGATTAATTTGCTCTCTTGATATATGTTTTGGTTTATTTTCGAAAAGGTCGAAACCAGCGCAGGCCGAGAGAGAGAAAAAAATGTAGAGGTAGTAAAAATTGAACTAGCCATGCATTCAGTTGGTAAATCTGAGTAAAAAGCAAAGGTTCGAATCGATCCAGAACTTAAAAAAAGAGTCGGAATATTGAAGGATTCTGAGAAAATCTCAAGTTCGTGAACAATAAGGGCTTCTTCTAAGGAAACAATTATTATGTCTATCGAATCTGGGCTTATCAGCTTCAGAGCTTCGAGGGATGCGATTTCATGATGAATGTTGTAACCCGGCACATCTTTTATGCAAGATATCAAGATGGACTTGTACAGATCGTCTAGCCCGATGGAAAAGAATCTGTAGGCTTGGACGGTGGCTAGCAGATGAAGAATAATAACCATTTATTGCTTAATCATTCAGATTTCTATCACTATACTTATACTATAGGTTTATAAAAATAATGCAAATCTAAGTTTTAACTCAAAATATCATTACTAGATCAAGTCTTAGGAATTTTTAATTAAAAGTGATTTTTTTGAAGAATATTGATCAAATATTTAAAATTTTTAGTTTAAGTGCATCACCTGGATTCTATTTTCAAAAAGAGGACCTAAATAAACATGTTTAAATTATATAAATATATTAATCAATATCAAATATTTTGAAGTGAGCTTAAGTATTTATAGCTGATGATTGCTATATAGAATAAAACTTTCTTTAAATGGCTTTTTAGAGATTAAGAGTGAAAATTTTTAAAAATTCCAAGGTGACTTAGTTTTATTAGAATTATGATTGATCTGAAAATTAGACTTAAAAAAAATTATATTGAACTAAGTTTGAGCTCTTTTACAAATATTTTAATAGTCAAGGCTAATCATAAAACAACAGAAAACTATCTGGCCAATCATGAAAGAATTCTTATAGAAATATTATAAATTTAATGCACTTGGGTATACTATGACTTAAAAAATTAAAGGAAAAAAAAATATATGGATATTCAAGGAAATACTCAGTTAAAGTTGACCAACTCATGGGAAAAAACCTGAAATAATTTACTTTTCGGTATTTATTTATTCAAAATATTTCTAGCTTTAACTACTTAAATTTACTTTTAAAGAAAGCAAGTGATTTTTTTTAAAGTTTATTTATCCTAAAAGATTTCATAATATTGATTAAAATTCATCATCCTAACCTAATCTAAGTAGCCTCATTTTTCTCATTATCCGGAAAGTTTTTACTGGTCTTCATGAAATAAATCGAGTTTCTAAAAGACTCAACTCCAAAGGCAAACCTAAATAAATCAACAATACTCCTTCCTTTCATCGAGACAATCAAATTTTCCGGAAGTTTCCTCTGCAAAAACAACCCAAACCCAACAATAAGAGCCCATCCGACGATTTGGAGAATAACAGCCGGGTAACTCTTTTTAATAGCAAAATTTCCAATGAGGCAAATGAAAGTATTCCAAATAATACAAAAAATCATGATCTTGCACCACAAGTTGGCTCGGTCGTAGTTTAAAGGATGCTTGATGACTAGAATATGAATCAAGAGGACAAGAGTGAGTCCCAGGAAAATCAGGCCGTGAGTTAGGGCGAAGTCCTCTTTGAGAATTTTCGATATGATCACCATAATGACTGCTAAAATGTTCTTGATTATCAAATATGTTGAGTTCGTGTGAATGTTTAGAGATTCGCTTTCTTCTTGCCAGATTGTTCTGTAGAGAATTGCAACTGGTATGTAGATTATTATTTGGAAACATGATAGTACTGATAGTGCGATGTGGGAACCTTTCCAGCAGAAAGTTGAGCAGTCGTAGTTTAGGTAAGAATCCTTGTAGTGATCACCGATTGATTTGTCGCACATCAAGATACTGATTAGGCAAATTATGATGGGCAAGAACAAGTAATTTGTCATGATTGGAATAGAAAATGATTTAATATCATTCAGCCTATTTTGAATATTCGAAAATCGACTGAATACTCGAAAATAACAAAAAGTTAGCAACAAAACCCATGAGTAAGTAAGAATGATAGTGGCTAAAAATATAACCCAATAGTTAGTATCTTTAAATTGAGTTAACTTCGAAATATTAAGAGAAACAGCTTGAGATATATCATTGAGTACCTGATTAAAAGATTCAAAAGACGGGCCAATAGCAATCATTTGAATAGCTTCAACAAAGATGAAAGCTAAAGTAAAATAATCTTCAAGTCCAACATAAACCTTTTTTGAAAGCATCACCATTTTGCGAGCTTTCATTTTTTTAAGTGCGTACAAACTTAAAGCACAAGAAATTATTAAAACAGAGACACAAACCGCGATTTTTATATTGACAGCAGAAGCCGACTGCTGAATTTCTTCTTCTCTAAATGGGCAATTTTCAAAGTTTTCCTTCATAGACTTCGGCTGTTTTCCCCCAGCCCAAACAGTTTCCTGCAAAATTGTATAATAAACATTACCCAATGGCGAAATGAGTGCAACTGCATCATCATGCCACTTTCCAGAGTCATCTTCAAAGAAGTTAAAAACATTGAAATAGTTGATATTTCGATTATTCGTCTCAGAGTCGAAAGAAATAGTTCCAGTGGTACCTAAAAACCGAATATTCCTCAAAGCTTGCATAAAAACCTTCTCATCTTCAAAAGGCTTTCCCTGTTTCATGAGAAAATCAGAAGTTTCAGCAGCAGCAAAAACAGCATCAATAAAATGACTTCTCCCCCAAGGGTCCTTCCAAGTCTTTAGGTACTCTTTCTTGACCTGGTCTCCATAACTTCCGACCCATGCGCCGTTGTACATTACAAAAGTTCCATGCATAAGTTCCTTTCTTTTTTTCAAATTCGCATTCGCCGCCTGGAAGTTGCTGAGTCCATTATTAGCAAACAGCACAAAAGTGAAATCTCCTCTTCTAGCTCCTAAGTCATAAAACCCTTCAAGCCAGAAATACGCAGCAGGGTCTCCAAGAATCAAGAAGACAATATTACATCCGAGACTCATCGAATTTCGAATATTTTCGTAATACTCAAATATTGACTCATAGCTTAAAATATACTCAACCATTCGGTACTTCTCCTCATTGATGAAGCGAAAACCGTAAGTCTCTTGAGAGTTGTTAAGGACTTTGTAGGCGGAGCCTGCGAAGCCGTCGTTCGAGTAGTGGACAATTATTTTGTCCCAGTTGTAAAGCCGGATCAGGTTGGCCCAGGCGACTGCGAAGTCAGTTGAAGGGGAAACAGTGCGGACGAAGTAGGGATACTCGGACTTGTTGGAAAGCAGGCCTGAACTGCCGATGCCTCCGATGAAGGGAATGTTCATGTTGAAGGATTGCAGTTGTTTCAGAGCTGAAAGGGTCACTGGGAAGAAGGTCGGCACGTAGGCGACCCCCATTTCACCTCGATGCTTGAAAAAACAGGCTTTGGAGTAGTTGTAGTCGAAAACACTCACCCCGCAGTCAACTTTGTCGTAGAGGACTAGCTCGTAGTGAGGGAAGTAATGATGGTCTTGGTTTATTTTATCAACGGCAAAGTACGTGCCTTGGTGGTAGCCCTCGTTGGAGTAGGATCTTGCTAAACCGTTAGGGTTGAATGAACCTGTGTTTGCAGAGATTATTATTGTTGGCATTGTGAAATTGCTTAGATCTTCAAGACCTCCGATGTATTTTATGGTTTCAGTGATTTTCACTTCACCGTCTTTTATTGTTCCTACTATTTTTCTTTTGTCTTCTTGAATATTTATTATTGAAAATAAGCAGTCGTTGTTGTAAAGTTTTCCTAGTTTCCTCAATATTGATTCTTTTGAAAATTCGTTTTGAGAAAAAGCGTTTAAAAATTTCATCAATTTTAAAAGTTTGTAGTCTGCAGAACTTTCAGCGTTTTCGAAGGTCTCATATGTTAAATATAGAAATCCATTGACTTGAATTTGGTAAATGCAATTTGTGAAGAGAATCGCTGTGTTTCCTTTTTTTTCTAAAAAGGAATCCTTGAAGCCTTTTACCATATTGTAACATAATTCATTATCAGGCAAAAAAATGAAGTTTTGAATCCCGTCTTGTTTTAAAATCCTGCTGAGTGTCGCTGAAATTTCCTTAACTGTTGAATTTCTCATTAAAGAAGTGTGATAAAAGTCAAAGTTACTATTCAAACGTAAATTTTCTATGGTATTCAAATTTTCTTTTGTAAAGCTCCAGATAACTGAAGGTTTAAGGATTTCAAAGTGATTAACTAACGAAATCACTGATTCTGAAAAACATTTACCAGGGTAGTCAGTGAAGTAGGTAAAGTTTTTACTTGACCCTGCAAAAAGGAATAAAAGTGGGATTTGATTGGAATTTGCAAAGGACTCCATCATAGACTGCTCTGATGGCTCTTGAGTCAAGGAAATTATCCCATCAATAGACGCTGATGAAATATTATCCAAGTGTTCTAATGATTCAATAAACCTTAGGTGGATATGAGTTTGGATTTGATTTGAGATTGAATCAATCACTTGATCATTTGAACTCGCCGGACCGATAAAGTAGATATTATATGCTTCAACTGCAAGAATCAACTGATACATAATTATCATTTATAATTCTTGATTTACTTAAGAATTATTCAATGACTCTGAAATAGAGAAAAATTTTAAAAGTTTTAAATAAGTTTACTGAAATTAAGATATCTAATTTTTCATATTGCATTTTTATTTGATTTGAAGGGAAACTATTTTATATTTTAGTGATAGAGATGTTGGGTAAGAATCAATAGATTATTAGAAGAAGTTAAGAAAAATTCTTATGAATTTCATTGATTAAAATAATAGATGTTTATAATCCTTATGGCTTGAGAAATATAAGGTAACTCTGAAAAACAATTAATTTAATTAGAACTAAATAATTGGAAGATTTTTTGAAAATTTTCTTAATTTAAACAATTCTCATTAGTATGAATTCATAGATTTTTAATCATTGAGAATATAGAGATATGCACGCATCATAAGCTGATAAACTTTAAAAATCAAAGACTATAACTAATATTTTATAATATTGAATCTTTGACTGAATTTAAAATAATAGATTTATGTTGTTAGATTGGGTGTTTTTGAATAAATCAAAACTATTGTTTATTCGTTTTGATACAAGGATTCTGATAATGAAAAAAATATAATAATTTTATCTTTTTATTGCTTTATACTTTATCAATCTATCTAAGAAGACTGAACATTAATAATCAAATCGCTAAAGATTTCAATTAAAATTTATAAAAAGTATATTCAGATGAGTAAATTAATGAAAAGAAGATGCAAAATTGCACTTCTAATATCTAAGTTTGATAATGTTCAATCATAAAAATTATTTTATTAATCGAATCAACAAATCTTCAATATTCTCTAAATGACTCTTTTTGAAAATCAAAAAAATCTAAACCAAATAATAAAATAATCCTTATTCTACTTTAATTCAACCGACTTCTTTCCTCACATAAATTTACCTCTTCATCCTCATTGACAATATAAATGCTTTTATGAAATGACTGAATCCCAAAGGCAAACTTGAACAAATCAACGATGCTTCTTCCTTTAATAGAGACCAAGAGGTTTTCAGGTAGCCTGCTCTGAAAGCAGATGGCAACAGAAGCAATGAAAAGCCATCCAATTACCTGTAAAATAACAAGAGCAAAAGCCTGATCAATGACAAACATGCTAATCAAGCAAACAGAGGTATTCCAAACAACACAAAAAATCATGGCTTTGCTCCACAAGTTAGCCCTGTCATAGTTGTAAGGGTTGCGAATTATCAAAACAAGTACAAAGAGACAAGCTGAAATTCCAAGAAAAATCGATCCATGAATGATTTCATGATCATTCTTTAGAATTCTTCCAATGATGACCAGAACAACAAGTGAAACATTTTTCAAGATGAGGTAAACTGAGTTGGTCCTGACGTTGATCACTTTGTTCTCTTCTTGCCAAATAGTCCTGTAAAGAATCGCTATTGGGACGTAAATCACTATCTGTAAGCAAGCTAAAGTTGCATATATGATGTGATCTTCTCTCCAGCAGTAAGTGTTGCAGTCATAGTTCAAGTACGAGTCAGAATACTCGTCACTGGTGGCTTTGTCACACATCAAGATACTGATCAAACTGACAATAGTAGGCAAAAACAGGTAATTCGTCATAATTGGAACCAAGTAAGACCTGAACTCTTCCAGTTTTCTATGCATCCCTGGACAAAATCGTAAAACCCTGAAATAACAAACAGCAAGCATCAAGATCCAGGCGTAAGAAAGAAAAATAATAGAAAAAAAAATAACCCAAAAGGTTGTATCTTTGAAATCAGTGACTTTCGAGATATTCAGTGACAAGATCTCTGAAACATTACTCAAAAATCTGTTAAATGAAGCGAAAGACGGTCCGATCGAGATCATTTGAATGACTTCAACGAAGATAAACCCGAGAGTGAGGTAGTCTTCGAAGACAATATACGACTTGCTCTGCATCATGATGATTTTTCTGAACCTCATCTTTTTCAGTGCGTAGATGGTGAGGCCAGTCGAGATGACAAGCAAAGTGACTGAAACTCCGATTTTTATGTTGACTGCTGACGAAGAATCCTGAATCTGGTCTTTTCGAAATGGGCAGTTTGAGAAGTTTTCTTTCATTGATTTCGGAAGTTCTCCGTTTACCCAAACAGGCTCTTGAAGAACAGTGTAATAAACTGTGCCTAAGGGAGAGATCAGAGCCACTGCGTCGTCTTTCCAGGTCCCAGAGGAGTCTTCGTAGAAGTTGAACACGTTGTAGTAGTACATGTTTCGGTTGTTGGACTCAGGGTCAAATGATATCATACCTGTTGTACCTAAAAAACGGATGTTTCTTGCTGCTTGCATGAAAATGTCTCTGTCTTCGTAAGCGCGGCCTTGGCTCATTAAAAAATCTGCTGTTTCTGCTGCTGTGTAAACCGCATCGATGAAGTAGCTCCTGCCCCAAGCATCTTTCCTTGTTTTGAGGTACTCTTGCTTGACCATAGCTCCGTATTCACCAACCCAAGCTCCATTATAAATAACAAAAGTTCCATGCATGAGTTCCTTCCTTTTCATCAAATTGGCATTAGCAGCATCGAAATTAGTTAACCCAGTGATAGTAAAAAAAATGAAAGTGAAATCCCCTCGTCTAACCCCCAAGTCATAAAACCCTTCAAGCCAGAAGTAAGGAGTTGGGTCTCCCATCATCAAGAAGATGATATTGCAGCCAAGACTCACGGTGTTCTTCATGAACCCGTAGTAAGGTTTGATGGACTCATAGCTAAAGATGTACTCAACGCCTCTGTACTTCTCCTCATTGATGAACTCAAAGCCGAACTCTTCTTGAGAACTGTTGAGGATCTTATACGCCGTGGTTCCAAAACTGTCATTCGTGTAATGCGCCACTATTTTCGTCCACCCGTAAAGCCGGATCAGGTTCGCCCAGGCGGAAGCGAAGTTCGACGAAGGTGAAACTGTGCGGATGAAGTAAGGGTACTCGGATTTTATTGACAGAAGACCTGAACTTCCGATGCCGCCGATGAAAGGAATGCTGATGTTAAGCGAATACAACTGTTTTAGAAGAGGCAGGGTTACTGGGAAAAAAGTCGGAATGTAAGAAATTCCCATTTCTGGTCTGTGATGAAAAAAACAGGACTTTGAGAAGTTGTAGTCAAAAACACTTACGCCGCAGTCGACCTTGTCGTAAAGTACTAGTTTGTGACTTTTGAAGTAGCTGTGGTCACGGTTTATCTTTTCCACTGCAAAGTAAGTCCCTTCCTGGTTTCCCACATTTGCATAAGCTGGCTCCACTCCGTTCGGGTTGAAAGCTCCGGTATTCGCAGAGATTGTCACTCGAGGAACTGTGTAATTTGAAAGATCGCTGATGTTTCCTAAGAATTTTATAGTGTCATTAAGTGTAACTTTCCCATTTTCTACCTTTCCAATAATTAGTCGTGATCCATCTTGAATGTTAACAATTGAAAACCTGCAGTCATTGTCATAAACTTCGGCAAGTCTCTTGGAAATTTCTTCAGTTGTCAGGTCTCGGTCATTTAATATGTTTATGAATTTCTTGAGCTCTGATTTTTTATACTCGCTTTCATCCTTGATATGTTCAAATGAGTCATAAGTTAAAATAATTGACCCTTCTAAGTTAGTTTGATAGATGCAACTTGTAAATAAAACAGCGACGTTCCCCTTGACATTCAAGAATGACTTTTGGAATCCATCGAAAATTGACCCACAAAAGTCTTCATCAGGTAAAAAGAAGTAATTTTGAATGCCTTGTTGTTTCAGCATCTTACTCATCGTCACTGAGATTTCATTACTTGTCATATGGTCAAGGAAGGAAATATGAAAGAAGTCAAAACTTGAGTTTAGGTGAGTTTTCTCTACAACTTCGAGATTTTCCGTTGAATACCTCCAGAGAAGTGACGGTCTTGATAAGGAGAAGTGCTTTATCAGCGAAACTATGGTGTTTGTCAAGCAGTCACTTGGGTAGTCTGAGAAAAATGAAGGCTCTTTGTTCAGACCTGATGACAGGAAAAGCTGCGGAATACGGAATGATTCAGAAAAAGATTTTAAAAGACCTGATTGAATGACGTCCTCACTTGAAGAAATTAGGACGTCTATGGAATCTGGGGAAATCAGCGCTAATTCGTCGAATGAATGAAGATTAAAGTGAAAATTCAGTCCAGGCAATTGGCTTACTAAGGTTTCCAGGGCTGAGAAGTACTCAGAGTCGATACCTATCGAGTAGATTCGATATGACAATGCTGTGGTGATTAGACAAAGTAGAACTCCCATTTATTTTCAAGTACTTAAGATAGTATTTTAATATATATTTGAGATAAAATATAAAATGAAGCAAAAAAAATAGCTCTTGATTCATACTTTGGCATTTTATACTAGTTTAATTTTAGGTTATTTATTGTTTATGGGAACATCTATACAAAAAAGGGCTCAACCAAGATAATATATCAAAAAACAGAAATTCATGTAAAACTAACCGACTATTCTTTAGGAAATTTAATTATATAGTTTATAATCTCTAATTCGCTTATAATTGTTTTCAAAATAGTAGATATATCATCTCTATATATATTATACTTCGATTTCATTAATTATCTTTTCCTTGAACTAATTATGTAATTTATTTATGAGTTTATATAAAGTTTATTTCAACTAATTTTCAATCAAGTATCGGTTTTTCAAATGATTCTTAATATATCAAAATGATACAGTTCTCAGATCAAGTATTTTGAAATTTCATTCTGAGGGTATATAAGTTTATTGTTTAATCTTAGATGAAAAATTATAGCTTCAAACAAAAACCACTTATTTTATAATCAACTATGTCATTAAATTAAGCTTCAATTTTTAAGAAGATGCTTTACTTCGTTTAACAGGCCGGACTAAGAATGCTATCCTTTTTCATGTATTAATCACAAATGGTAGAAAAAGTAATTTCCCATTAGGAAATTTTATTATATTCATTGCAGGACCAATGATCATGCATCTGCTAATGGTTTGCGTAGATGTCTTTCATGGTGCAAAGCCACTTCTATTAGCATTTCATCAACCCTCATCCATACTCGTAGAATCTAAACTCTCCTTCTAAATTCAGTAATCTTAATAAATTTATAACTGATATGTTCTGGCTTATTAGACTTCCTTGATGCAAAGAATATATCAGAATTAATTTAGAGTAATAAGCTGAAAACCAAAGGAGGCCAAATTGGAAGTCATACAAGTTTTCAAAATTTAATTTCACTGTTAAATGACATTATATCCTAAGACTTTTAGATCTGAAAAACTGAGAAAGTTGGAAGAAGTAGAGAACTTGAAAGATTAAGTCTTCTAAATAGTTAGGATAAAAAAATAATGGGTGCAGAATCAAATGTTCATATAAACTAAAGAGTTTTAATGGGATAGTGAATTTTGCAGGTTTGTTTTCAAATTCCTAAATTATAATTCTTTGTAGAGCTTTCAACAATAAAATAAGAGCTGAAAGCAAATAAGTACTCTCGGATGGCTCGAAACATGAGTAAGTCTTGATAATTTAAGAAACTATCTTATTTAGTAAATTTTTGAAAATTTGATTCAAAATTTGCAAAATTTTTACAACACAATGTTGATATATTGAACAGATCTTTATCAACTGAGCCCTCTCAAAGAACCCAAATAGTTTTAAAGCAAACTTTTAAGTTTTTACCATTAGAAGAAATTTGGATTCCTTTTACAGCATACAGAGTCCAGAAGCTAAAGAAAACAAATTAAACTAATAATTTTTTTTATTATTATATGATTTGTTTATGTTATATATACACTCTCGAAATGATTAAATACTTTCCAATAATCAGACTCATATACCGTAATACTATCTTTTCAGGTTGTGGGTCATCCTACGAAGGCCAACTCTATTGATTAGTAATATTCAAATTTAGCTCTTATATGATACTATTCATGAATTGTATTCTTGATCTTTTCACCTATTTTTGGAACAGATAAGAATAGCCTATTTCGAAATTCATCTACTTAAAGAATAGTTACTTGTTAAATCGCGAAGTAATCGATTGTGAATACAAGTGAATTGTTGAAAAGCTGTTATTTTCCTCAAATAAACCCTTCCATGCCTCATGATAACCATTTTGTGGTTAACTGTAAAATTTTATTTAGATGCTACCAGTGTCTTAATTCTGAGTCCTCACTCAATCACTACATACAAATTTAATTTCTTAAGTAATTGTAAAATGACTAATAATTTGAAGAGACTTTATGCTCATACATATATATAAAAATACTTTTATAGCAATTTTAGTTACATCTTAAGATAATTAAAGCTAGCTAACTACTTCTTTTCAAGAAATTCAACAATTTATGGTAATTTAATATATAGGATTATTTCTAAAGGTATCTGTATTTAAACTAGTAATATTGATTACAAGAATTATCTTATGTGTTAAAATCTTTTAAAACACACCCTTATGAGTCAAAGAGAAAAATACTTTGATAATTTGCTTCATCTCTCATATTTAGATACCTAAATTGTTAAGGCATATTTATACAGATAATAAAATATGATAGATAAATTTATAGTTATAATAATATGGTATCAGATGGAAGAATTCTTCTCTTTGTTGTCGGTATCTCAGCTTTTCGAGTTTACTGCGGTCCCAATAGTGATTTCAGACTATCTCCTGATGTAACTTATAACATCAGTATCGATTTCATCCCAGATCAATCCTTTTTCATTATTGGGCAAAAAGACAAAAATGCTTCAATGACATTCAATTCAGCATCAAGAACCTTATTGAAAGACTTCGAAATTTATTCACTTTCTTCATATGAAAATCAGCTCCCTTACCTAATCTTTACCCCAAACTCATCGAAAACTGATTCTTACTATTTTACAGTTTGCAGCTTCGAGCCTCTAATAATCCCTCCTACGTTCAATGAGCCTACTAAAATAAAAGAAGACGAAAATCGATGCACAGTCTATAATGAGGAGTACCAAGACGACTGCACTTGTCTTAAAGGGTATGTCGGAACAAAATGTGATTTAAAATATAAAAAATATCATCAATACGATAAAGATAAAACTACATCAAAGCCTTTTTCGCTTAAATATTTTAAAAAATCTCCGAAATTTGATGTTAACTTCACAGATTACTCTTGGTCAACTTTTATTTTTTATGGAAAAAATAAATTTCCTAGCTTTTTTGAATTTGATGGGTTTAAAGTTGCCAAATATTCTGGGGATTTTGAATACTTCAGCGTCTTTTGTGGTTCGGAAATTAAGTGTTATTTTGAAATTCGAGATAAAAATAAGAGTTATAAAATACTGATAATTATACTTTGCTCTATATTCGGTCCTTTTATCTGTTTTATATGCTGTTGTAACCGATATCGGATAATAAATTGTATAAGAAAATGTCTTAATTGCTCTGAAAAACCTGATAAACTTCAAATTGGAGAAATTAATAACTTGGAAATGAATCTGGAGAATAAAAACGAAGAAATCATTAAATCAGAGATAATCAATGAAAAAAAGAATATTTTTTTTGATTCTAATCCAGCTGACGATAAAAATAGAGAAAATATTGAAAAAGAGAATCGAAGATCATTAAATCAATTTGAGGCTGGGACTTCGGATGAAGAAAATTTGAAAATATCGTGTGAAATCCACGAAGATCTAGAGGAAAAAAAGAATTTTAAATAAAAATTGAATTCAAACTTCTTATTAGTGTAAAATTTAGTTAGAATTAAGACTGAAATATTATTTTGTTCTATTTTAGATTGTAAATATATTAATTTTTACATATGCTACTTTATTTAATTTAGATATCATAAAAAATAACAACATAGAATATACTCAAAGCAAAATAAATTATTAATCATCTATCATCGTTTCATTGATCAATCGAATATTATCGGTACTTCATTCCTTATTATTACATATTTTCTTATAGAGTTATGTTTTGTACCACATTTGCATTATCACTAAACCTAATTTTATTTATAGGATTACTACCTAATATACTGTATATATTTATCGAAGTTTAATTTAATTTTCTAGAGTAACATATCAATAATTAAAATTCCTCTATTTTTATATAAGTTTTTTATGCCTCAAATTATGAATTATTAATCGCATTTGTACTTTGAATCTAATTTTCATAAATTAATCTCATATAATTTATTAAAAAATGCCGATAAAACTTAAATTTCCTTCTGTAAGTTCACAATCAAAAATAAAACTATGGGAAATTTAAATATTCTTCAAATAAACTCTGAATTTTATATGTTAATGAAATATAATCATTAAACATATGAAAGAATTTGGAATAGAAAAATTATCTAAAATATATAAAACTTATCACTTTAAATAATCTTTTTTATAAGTAGAATATAATAAATAACTAAGCAACTATGCGATTTAAGTAGTTTTTGTATCTCATAGGATTACTTTAATAATTTCAATTGTCGAATATTTATATGTATATGATGAAAATCCAAAACATAATAGTTATTTGTAAGAACTGAAATACCATACTTTAAAAAATTGATATAATATATATATTCTTACTCATATTTATTTTTTGTATAAACCTTAATTTTTTAACTAATATCCATTTACAATATATAGCTATAATTTTAGCGCATATCATCTACTAAGTCAGCAGAATATTAGATTGAATGAGGATATTTTTATCAAATAAATAAAGTCTTTTGTTTGAATAAGAGTATATTATAATCATTTAATTTTTTATTTTAAGGAGACTTATGCCAATTTTATGAAAATAGAAATTCATAATTTCTCCATATTTTCAGCGCCCTAATGGCCAAATTTAATATCAATTATATGAGGATTAATTTCACTTTATGTTTCATGATTAATAAAAGTCATTTCTATCCAAAGATGAAACCAGCATATTTATTTATTTTATTATTTTTGTATCTTTAAAAGATTAAATTCTTCTTAGATATCCTTAATTACATGGAAAATTTAAACTTTTGCACATGAGAAGAAGGACCCTATTTGGAGATGTGGCCATCCTCAAGAGAAAATCATCAGAATTACTTTAATTCCCACAGCAAGCACGCCTGTTAGCCTATTAAATAACAGCATATTTGAGCTTAGTACTGGAACTAACGGATTTGTTATCTTTGATATCAGAAACAAAATCAAGAGTTACCGCAGAGCATCAGGTCTCAATTTACTGATGCTATAAGTAAATGATTTTTTTCAGAACTCATCCGAAATAAATCTAGATTATTGCTCACTTAGAACAAATAGTATACATAATCAACAAATTCACAACGATTTTTAATTTTTAAACTTCTGTAAGTCTGCAGCCTTCGATTACTGCATATTAGGAGATGTAGCTGTGGTTTTATCTTTCTAAACAACTACAAGTCTTATAATTCTTTTTGTGCGGATTTCAAAAGTGATATTGAAAATAATTGAAGTTATCTGGATTGCAAACAAACTGGAGTATAACCGAGGTACTGCATACTCAACCGATATTAAGCGATTCTCGAAACAAATTTAATGAATATAAACCTTTAAACTAGATCATTTATATTTTCCCATGTCAGCGCCACTTACATATAGAATAAAAGTAAACAATCGTCTTTGCGGAGTATGCCATTTTCATAGATTATTCTAATATGGGTTCAATACTACCAATAAAGTTGAGCATATGAAAAGTTTGATTGATGAAAGTATTAATCTTTGATATCGATTTCAAAAACAAAGATATTGTGAGCTAAACAAAAATTTATGTGTAGATCTGGTCTCTAAAATTAACTTTCTCTAATAGTTGTATGGATTATATTTTATATGAATTTTTCTACATTTAATTTTTATTCAAGTAAATAGATGCAGCCAAAATATCAACAAAGCTTAGGCTTTACAATTATTGATTGCAGCTTTAATTCTCTTTGATCAGGAAGAGTTTGATTCTAAAAATATGTAAAGTTTAAGCCCCATTATATTTAGCCTTAGGTAATAAACTGAAAATTATGAAATCATAAAATTATCAAAAGATAGAGAAAAAAAATGATAATTTCAGTTTTTCAATTTCAAAAGTTTTCTTAATAAATACTTATATTTAATCCATATGCTACCTTCTCCTCATTAACCCTTTTCATATTCACTTAAACTAAAAAAAACTAAAAAATTTGGGTAACGATATGCTACAAACTTGAGGTTGAGTTTATGTTTTAGTATATACCTGAATTAGGGAGAATCAAATTTTCACATGAAAAATAATAATCCTTAAAGCTTTGTTATCAAGTCTAATGTTTATTGTGCTTTAGTTAATTATAATCTTATGGACTGAGATTCAAATTAATTGAAAAGTAAGTGCAATATAATCTCATAGACATAAATTCCAATTATTATCCATGGTCCAATGAGTTTTTACTTATATTTTGTGAAATACCTGCAAAACTTATCTCACACTATCTGGAACCTGTCAAATCCTTCACCGATTTTTTCAGTGAAAGTCGTTGAAATGGGCTCTCAAGCCTGAAAGTCCATCGATTCTTTAGGAATATCAATCGACTTGGTTATTCAAGGCGCAGCCATAATACTCAGTTCTTTTTAGCGATCTTAACAGGTTTCCAATTATCAATACAAAAGATTCGAGAAACTGCTTTAAAGGAGATAGAATCAAGTGTGAAATTTTAGATTCACTGATATTTCAAGTATATATTGAACGTAATTAAGTGTTTCTTGAAGGATGAGGCTTCGTTGAATACGGTTGGAGAAGTGATTTAGTTAGTTATTCGTTTGTATTAAAGATATGATGCTTCAATCAGGTCGCTAGGCGGCTTGTGCGACTAATAATGTTCCAAAATGTCCTGAGTTGAATTAGCCTGAGGCTGATCGATTTTTGATAGTGAAAGTTATAGTTTTGTGAATCTATCTTCAATCAGTACTCTTTAAAGGCAAAATACTACTTAAATAATGTCTAATTGGCTTGCAGTTGCTTATATTTTTTAAGGGATCCAAATCCCAGATGATCGAAAGGTTTCTAACCTTACTAATGTCTAAAATTCGAGTAGCCCATATCCCCTAAATAAAACTTTGATAAATATATAAATTCATCTATGAGTTTTATCAAAAAAACATAACAAAATAGCTATTTTGCATCATTCTAAACAAATTGCTATAACCATCAGTCACAATATCTAATAATGCAAAAATGTAACACTGAATTTTTCTCATAAAAAAATAAGGACCATTATCAAAATAAATGGCAAAACTGCACCCCGTGCTCATACTAATCCTGGGATTATTTTTATTAATCCTGCAGTACAACAGAACTATCATTTTAAACCTTCTCTACACAGATAATTCATCATTAAGAGTCTTCGTGATCGGTGATTTCGGGGAATTACACCCAAAATGGAATTTTCCAGTACTTCCAGTGAAACAAGTAGCAGAAGCAATGAACCAAGTTTCATCCCAGACGCCAGCATCGATGATATTAACAGTGGGGACAATTTCTACTCAACAAACATTAGAGATTTTTTTCAGTCAATCCAAAAAGTGTTTTCCGAGATCTTCACAGGGACTTACATAAAAAACATTCAATGGTACTTGGCTTACGGCAACCACGACTACTACTACAGCAGGACATACGGCGAGTTACTTGAAGAGTTCTATGAAAACGTTCAAATGCCTTCAGGTGCTTGGAACCTGACCCTGCCAATGAAAGACTTTTACGTTGACTTCTCATTTTTGCCTTGCGACTTGATCTGTCATGGAAACTTAACAAACCGAAACACTCAACGACAGTGCAATTTTATGAATTCGCGAAGTGGACATTCAAGGATATTTCTATGGCTGGAAAATCATCTGGAGGATTTGAGAGGCTTAAATGGAACTATCTGGACAATTATTGTGATCCATTACCCGATCTTCTCAGTTTCTGTCACTGGGATGGATGCTGAAAATCTAAAAGTTTATCTTTTGCCTATTTTAAGGAAGTACAAAGTTGACCTCGTACTTTCTGGACATAACCACAACATGCAGTACTTTTTCAGTGACCCTTCCAGATTCAGTGAGTATAAACAGCAACAACTTATTAAAAAGTGTTTGAAAGAAACTGATATCATTTGCAATGGTAAAAAGATTCACTGTTATTTCAATAATGTTACTTGTCCTGATAATTCACTTTCTTGTGCTAACAAAATTTCAGTTAATGACCTGAACCCCAATGAAACTGGGTATTTGACTTCGCATAAATTTAAGAAAGGTGACGGATTGCATCAGGTTATTCAGGGGGCTGGAGGAGCTGATTTAAACCCCATTTGTCCTGGAATTGTTTCTCCGATGGCTGAGTACTTGTTTGGCAAGTCAGTGCATGGATTTTCTGAACTCTTATTTTCACGGGAATCACTGAGAATTAGGTACTTATTGACAGATACTTCTACAGCTTTTGAGTCAATAATAGAGGTTTAATACCATTAATCTTATAGTTTTATCAAATTAAGAATATTTTTATATAACTTTTCACTTTTTACCTAATTTAAGTCTTGATTTAGCATATTTTTGAAATTCTTTATCACATCTTATTCATTCTTAAATATTTCTAATTTGGCTTTCGATTCTTTTGAAGATCATGAAAGTTTAAATAGTGGAAGAAATGATGAAATTGTTTTAGAAATTTTAAAGTAGTTGGAAATGTTGGGCCACAAAAGCTGATTCAGTAAAAATCTGATGAGAGTAAACGTTTAAAATACGAATTAAACAAACGAAGATAATCGATTAGTGTTAGAAATTCATTAAATGTTAAAAGAACTGATTAAACAAATGAATATGGGTGAAAAGTAAATTAAATTATATTATAAGAAATAATTACTGAAGTTCGGAATAATTCAAATTTATCAATATTTTAAGGATAATGATTTAATACTTTCAATAAGAATCACTTGCAAACAAGTATTTGATTGAGTTTTTTTAGAGATTTTTCTTGATCTAAGACTTAGTAACTCAGCCTGAAGTTCTAATCTGCACATCAACAAAGCATAATCAAAACTGGGGTTTTTAAAAGACCAGTGTTTCTCTAATCTTCATTTGAAAGTGAATCCTTTGCAAAATTTTTTTAAATTAAACACAAAATTTGCGTATTTTATTCCTCGAAGTAGAAATTAAAATCTGATAATCTTAAAAAAGGATTCTCAATAGTCTTCTAGCATTGATAAGAGCAGGCTTGCATATAAATTATCTAAATCATTATTAAGTATATATTTGCAGTGATTTTTACTTATCATTATTTTTTTTTAATAGAGAGCTATCCAAATTATATACAATTTTTATTTTTCTAAACAAAGGCCATTAAGCTTATTTAAATATATAAGAACCTTAAATAATATTATTAGCTTTAAAGTTTTGCAGAATATAATAGCTTGAAATTCTTATGAAAAGTTTTAATTAATTTTAACTAATAGTGTAAGTAACTTTTTAGCGTTTAATTTTTATAAAATTTCTTTTATTATATCTTATTTGTATTTCTACTATGAAAAAGGAAAGTCTTTAATTATATTTACGATTATAGCATTTTTTATTTTCAAATTTTCTTGGTTTTAGCTAATAAATTTTTTTTTAATTTATAATTACTTAGGAATGAACAGTCAAATTCAGAGTTCCTGACTTAGAATATAATTATAATCCTCTTATTGATTTTTTTTCATTAATCTTATGATAAATTTGATTCTTGATACTTATTTATATCTTACAAGTCGTTTATTAATGATTCAAAGTGATCCTTAAGAAATAATAAAAAGAAAGCAATATCAGATACTAAATTATTAGGCATATTAGATGTGGTTGTGACTTTTCGAATTGAAAATATAATCACCTTATTATTGATTAAATTTGATGAAACTGGCAAAGAATGTCAGAAGAATAGGCCTCTTTGAAAGATCTAATGCTCTATTTATGTAATCGAAAAATTCTCTATCGTAAAAGTATCTTTTATTTTATTTGAATCTAATAACCACATATAAATTCTTTTTATCAAGTAATTGAATTGAACTTATATACATCTCATAGTTATTAATTATTTTTTTGATAGATTTGTTGGTTGTAGTATAAGTTTATAAATTCCTTTATTTGTCATGAAAAGTTTAAAGTAAGTGGAAAACCTTGAACACATAACATACTAAAATTCACGTATATCAAAATCAGGGATTTTCATCTGAGCCCTGCTGAAAGTTAAAGAGAATGATCCTAACCCCGGATGTCAAAAGATCAAAAAAATTCAAAATATTCAAAATATTCAAAAAATCAGTAAAATTTCTATAATTTTTCGATATCGGTAAACTTCTCACTTTGAAGACCTTGCACAACAACACCCATTTAGTAATAAAAGAACTTAAGAAATGACAGAAAGTAAAATAATAGAAAATCCTCTGATTTTATTAAGTTCACACAAATCCTTAAGTTAGATTTAAAACTTTACCGCGCTTTCACTGATAAAAAGAATCGAGATTTATGCTGTAGGACCAACTGAATGCTTCGATGTATGCTTTCATAATTCTCCAGAATCTTTGACCTCAGTTATTCAAAACAAAATATCAGTAATGCTATAGTGCTAAATCCTAATAAATCAAATTGAAGAGCTTGTGTATCGCTGCTTTGGACCAAAAAAGTGCCTCGGTCTTTAATTCATAATGATTTGGTTTTCCTTGATATTTTTCCTCAAATTTATAAGCTCAACTCAAAACATTTTCTAGCACATTCATCATTCCTATCTGCAACCTTAATGTCTAAACTAATTAAGGATAATGAATAACAGCCCAGGCATGTGAATGAAAATGTCCCTTACGATTTGCTTTTTCAATCATCGACTTGTGAGGAGAATTAATCCATATCACGAAACATTTCTCACAATAATCCCAATCAACACAATTCAAACAATTATAACGAATTCCATTAATTTCTCCCTGACATCCAGAAACAAAGTCTCCTTGATTGTCGCAATTAGCATCATGACATCTGTCAGGCTCATATTCATAAAACTTTCCAGGTCCAAAACAATCCCTTCCAATAAAAATCTCATCAAGTGCTTGGCTTTCAGGTCCAATTCTGATCAGATGATGAGGGTGAACCAGTTTGGCTGATCCGACGCCAGGTTTTTCTTGTTTGTAGCAGTCTTCACAGAAATAAATATCAGGATCGCAAGTAATGCACAAATATTGAACTTGATTTGAATCGAGTGATTTACTGCATAGGTTACAAGTCTCACCTCTGGATATTGTGGATGTTGACTTGTAAATGATATTGCTGTTTATTTTAGGGAATATCTTCTTCATTTCATTATCGAATTCTAAACCTATTTGCTCGTATTTCTGAGGTAACACTGAAAAAATATTGAAAGTGTAAGTAGATTTTGAAAATTCTCCTTTTTGAATGTCAAATAGTTTGATACTGTAATGTGGGGGATCCAGACTGATGGATACTGAGCTTCAAATTCAGAAATTTTTGCCTCTGCTTGTGTTTTCATATTGTTAAAATCCTCTAAAGTGATACCGCCTACCTCACCTACTTCTTCACGTGCTACTTCCTTTACTTCAAAAGTTCCCTCTTCAATAAGTGATGTAATATCCGATTCTAAATTGCGCTCCCAATAAAGCCCACTCCACAGAATCTTCCCCTTAAAAACCAGAGCATTGGTACCATACTGACAAATCCCCAACCTCCTTGGGGCTTCCGCTTCAATACAGCCAGTTCCAGCCCAAAAAATTTTTTCATTATTTAGGCCATTTCCCTCAATAAACTCGGTGAGCAAATCAGTCCTATCATTTAGACAAATTCCGATATTTTCAACCTTTCCTTGCCATCTAGGATTCCTTAACTCCATATCAAAATTCTTCAGATAACACAGAGAATTACTGAAAGTTTGCCAAAAGGAAATTAAATATATTTTAGGATCATCTTCAGCGAATTTAAGAACTTGGGTTTCTGTTGTCCTCGTCACCTTCACTGGAAGATCCGGACAAGTATCACCTGGCAAGAGCCTGAACTCTAACCTTAGTTCAACTGATTTTTCTTCTTCGGTTAATGATGATAAGAATGTTTCTTTGTTTTCGGATTTTCCTGAAGCGTGGAGTATTTTGGTCGTGTACGGCTCAGCAGGGTAGCCAACGCTGGAGAAATTTATACAAGAGAATGAGCCTTTGATAAACTGATGGGCATCTAATTTATCTAGTAAGGATTCTGCTAAAGTTTCAATATTATCTAGCATTTTTTTATATCTAAGCAGGTTTTATTAGGTGTAAAGACTATTATCTGTACTAGGTTTCGAGTTATCAATTATTCTATTATCATATCTCTATCAAAAAGTATTTTATGAGGTTCAACTAACTTTGGGATAGACTCTTGATCTGGCTCTGACTTTTATTTCCGAAGACTCTTTCATCCATGGACAGAGCATTAGGATTCTCTTGATTAGAGTTACTTTCCGTTTAAGGATGATACTGAAAATTTGTTTTGACTATATATTTTAAAATTAGAGTTTTGTTAACAACATAGAATATTTATGATTTTTTTAGTCAGAATACTTCATTTTTCAACTTATTTAAATACTTCAAATCTTTTAGATCTGCATTTCCTTGGATTATCAAAAGCCCTATTCTCATAGCCTATAGTCATCCAAATAATTACTGAATCACTTTGTACAGAAATACATCATTTGCTTTATTATATATCCTTCAAGTAAAATAAGCTTACGAAGATAAAATAATTTTTTCTGTTTGAGCTAACCTAAAAGCTACCAAATCCAAAAAGAATAATTTCAGGAATATTAATTTATATAATATATATTCTAGTACCCCTAAATTTTACTTATTCTAAACTTATATCGTATTTGGTTATAAAAATGGAATCTTGCTTGTATTCTCTACTCGAAGCACTAAGAAAAGATTTTTCCAAAGAACTCAAAGATCATGAATATATTGAAGCCAATGAAATTCTTAGTTCATGGGACGAAAATTCTCTTTTAACTATCAGTGGACTCTCCAATAGTTTGAAGTTTTTCATTTCAACAGAATTGCTCTTGAAGACCTTATCTTCTGACTTGAATCCTACAACAATTGAAATAATATTTGAAAGTTTGAACAATTTAAAATCTAAAATAAGCGATGATCTTATATATAAGGAACTCAAAGCAATCAAGCGACACTTGAAAAATAAATTGTTTGAATTTAACCTTGTTCCAGAAAACCTTGCAAGTACTTTCAAAACGATCAATGCAGGTGTTAAACTATCAGAGATGTTTGAAATTGTTTTTGGGGATGATTTAATTAAAAAACTAGCACAAATATATAATAATTTGAAATTTATAAAGGGGAAGCTAATTAATCATGAGAGTTGTGCAGAAGAATATATAAAACTTAAAATTATCAAAGCTTATGATGAATGCTGCAGTTTGAAGAGTTCTTATACAAAAAGACTGAATGAAACTTTAGCGCATCTTATTGATAACTCAACTGTGGATATTCAAGTGAAAGCATGTTTAAATCTCTTAAATAAAAAACGTGCAGAAGAACGACTTGATCTTTCAAGAATTGACAACCTTTGTGAAGAACTCGATAAAACCATAAAAAAACTCAAGGTTAATCCTGATTACTTCGAATCCCTGCCTTCTAACCCATCTCAAAGTTATGCTTCTTCTGAATTATACAAAGTAATTCGAAAGTCAAGAATAGATTTAGAAGCTATTAAAGAAAAATTTCAAGAATTAAATATAAACAGGAACCCTTATCAGCCGACTTTTTTTGATTTCGAAACAATTTTTATATATACCCTTTATTTAATTTTATCATCTTCAGGGAACTGCTTGAATGAATTATCTAAATTCTCAGAGTTTAAAATGAATGGATTGAACTTATTAAAAGCTTTTCGATTTCTAAAAACTCTGCCTATTAACATCAGTCAGACTATTTGTGAAATCATGATTGGGGCAAGTGATCCTCGGTATCAATCATCCTTTTACAAGTTTTTCTTGAAAGATATGTATAAAAATTTGAAGTATATGAAAATAAGTGATGAAGTTTATAATACTTTTATTTCCCTTGCTCTTAAGACTCCGATCAGGGAAATTTTAGAAAGGTTTAAAAATTCTGAATTTTCTCTTGAAGAAGTACTTCAAAGAGTCACTCCCAATATTTATTTTATGAGCTTTCCTGAAAAATTAACTGGAATTACACTGAAAACTCAACAGATAACTTTAAAGCTGTTTGAATCAGAGAATTTCAAAGAAGATCATAAACTTGGAGGATACTTTGTTGTTTATTTGCATGAACTTGCTCACTATTTGCAACGAACTGGGTTTGATTATGCTAGAGAAACAAATCAAAAAACTAGTCCAAAACTTGATCAGAGCGAGCCAGATGAGGGTGGAAAATCCTTAGAAATGCTTGTCTTTGGAAATGAAATGACACATATTTATTATAGTCAAGCAAGGTTTTTATTAGAAGGAATATATCCTAACGAAATTGAAAAATTTAGACAAAAATTTGAATCAGAAATAAAAAGTGACAATCAACCACCCTTACCTCTCTATAGATCAAATGATATATTAGTTTTGGGTAATTGTGGAAGTTTTTATGGTTTATTACCTCCTTGTTTTTAATCACTCAATTAAGTAGAAAGACTATAAATAGTTAAAAATATTTCTTATAGCTAAATTATTTTATAATATATATAGATAAATAGCAGATGGCATCTAAAAATTAATCACAGATAAATATTATTATACCTTTATGATATTCCTATTAAATCTGAACACTTTTTTGAAAATAAGAAACCATTAAAAATGCTTTTAATTAATTTGGATGAAGATTCGTGATAAATTACTCTTCAAGTTAAAACCAAATCTATAAATTATGTCAAGATTGCTCTTATTAAGATGTGTATACAGTGCATCTTGAACTCCACTCGCTCCAAAAAATGAATCCTAGACTTGCTTGAATTATAAGAATTATCATTCTTAGAAAACTTCTCTGATGGCTTAAAGGATATATACTGAAAGACTATCAAAATCTTTAATTCTAGGATATAAAAATTATTCTAATAATTGAACGGTTTTTCCTAATTCGACAAGGACCTGTGATATGTGTGCTTAAATTAAAGGTATGATAAAACTACCTCATAACAGGGCTGTACGAATGGTATTCAATATCAAAGTCTACTTCAAGATTAGATCGCTGCATCTTTTTTGGTAATTGAATCATTAGTTTCTTTTCCTGATGAACTAAAACATTGGATTATTATTAAAATTAATATTGGGTATGAAACTTCTAATTTACTATCTTATTCTGATTAATAGAGTTAAATCATTTAAATTCTTCGCAAGATTAAAATTTTCTTTCTATATTTTTTAAATATTTTAGAAGAAACTATGCAAATTATTATGGATTTAAATAATTGATATGTAGACATGAGATACTAATCTTTTAAAAATACTAATTCTTTGAATTAACTTTCATTTTGTTTTAAAAGTAATAAATAATAGGTTGATATGTAGCACTATAGTTATAGAGTTTTAGAATGATATAATATATATCATTTTTAATATTATTTTATATCTATATAGCCATAAAGTCAATTTGTTTGATAACATGAAAATTAATTTTTTTGTTAAATTTAATACGATGAAATTTATTAATGTAAACTTAGTAAAATTAGTAAGTTTCAAGAATATATCACAATTTTAATAGAAGATATATTAATGTTGAATCTGGATTCTTACTATGTGAATAGATCAATGTAAGGGTTGAAGTCAGTCTGTAAAGGTCAATCAGCCCTCAGTTTCGCAGAGTCGTAATCATTTTAAAGGAATTTTGGTGTGTGAAATCGTAAATCCAATCAAAACTTGATAGCTAATTTTCGAGTAAAGTTAATTGTTTTAATCAGATGAAATACTATTGGAAGAGAAAAATTCCTTGAGTCATTTTTATTATATCGATAATCAGCCCGCTAAGTCAATATCAGAAATAATTCATCTTCCATAAGCTTGAACGTCATCAAGACCTGGATACTAGAGACCATTTATTATATTAAGAGGTGCTGAATCGTATACAGATTATATTATGTACGATTAATCCTGTCTGATAGTTCTAGAAAATATTCATTCACTAAAGGAATAACTTATAATCACAATATTCATTTTTGTAATTACCTTTCGGTTTAATATTATATATTTTTTGATTATCATAATAAATTGGATTGAGTATAATCTTATATTTAGATAATTATCATTTTAAATTAGATTATAATTATATAAGAGGTGACAATCTGCTGTTGAATTAAATTTTGTCTAGAGAAAATTATTTTGTGATTTATTCAGAATTCTAGGTACATCTTACACTGATAAAATCATAAAAAACTCACCATCTAAATTATCAGCCTTTTCATATCTTTATAAATGTATTAACTAGGTAATAATACATACCTAATTGATTGAATAAACAACATATTCCTAATAAGTGGTAAAGAATCAATCAAATATATCATGAGGGATAATAATTAATGTTATATTATTGATTTCAATCTAGTTAATATTAATTAAATTACGTAAATTAAAGCTATAATTAGTATATCCTATTATAATGCAGGCAGATCTTCCATTCAAGTAATAATTATAAATTTCTCAAAATGATTTTCAATCAAGAGCATTATAAGTTTAGATCATATACATTTCATTTTTTCAATCATTCTTTATAATATATGTAATTAAATTATTTCTAAAAAAAACTACACATCATTTGTAGTTGTAAGATTCATCAGTTTAATAAATGATAAATCACCTATAAAATTAGATATTTAAGTGAATATTTATTTTTTAAGTTATTTTTCAATTGTTTCAGTTAAAAATGCCTAATAAGGAGTGATAATGGATATATTGGCCTTTCAGAATGATCAATCTGTTTCAATTTTATAATCCATTCAGAAATTAATTATCAACTTAGTTCAATCCATAATTAGAAAATCAGAAAACCAAGAAGTTGATTCTTGTAAACATTATTTATGCGCAATTACATTAGAGTTTGAAATCTTCAAACCGATAAATCTTTAAATCCTAATCCTATATTAATAAAGGTTAATTCTAATAAATCTATTACCAAAAGATTTTCAATATAGACTGCCGGTTTTCATTCTAATTTTAAAGTTGTATTATCTTTCAATGATATTCCCAATTAATTTAAATCTTTCTGGTAATTTAATTGTTAGTTGAAAATATTCTTATAATGAAAATTCTGCCTATTTCTATGAGAATACTTTTGTTAATTTCAGAACAGTTTTTTTCCAAGTATAGGCTACCATTCAGCTGAGGTTTTATCATTCAAGAGGTTCTGACTAGAAGGTTCTTCGAATGGCTAACCATTGAACAAGAAGCTCTTAGCGATGATGACCGAAATAATACCTTAAACATTACTTATAATAATAATACTTCCTAATTAACTCTACTTCCACGAGTCAATACTCTAACCAGGATGATAATCATAAGACTAAAAGTAAAGAAATCAAGCACAAATGATGTACATTTTGAAATTTTTAATAAGCCTTTCATCTACACCAGAATGGATTTTTTCATGATGACAGCCTGTTAGATCGTGTTTCGGTTTTTTTACAAGATTTAACTTTCTCTCAAACCAAGACTTATTCTAAATTTTCTTCAAATTCACAATTTCCTTTAAGACTAGTTGTCAGCATTTTCGAAGTGTTGAAAAATCCTATCCTTTGCTTGATAGTACACAAATTCTGAATGAATTTCAAAGGCAATAAACAAGCAATTGAGTCAAATCAATGAAATATAACTATAAGTTTAATAATTATTTCGCTTTAATAATATATTGAACTTGAACTCGAAAAAAATGCTAAAAAAAACTCTGAAAACATATCGTCAGTTCTCTCAATTTAAAGATATCCTAATTTTAGTTTTCATGATTTTTTTAAGACAAATTCATTGAATCTTTTTCTTATGTGGAAAAATCAGAAGCGTCCTCATTTCACATTATGATCACTTCTGTTAGTATTTATTTTGATAGAGATTCTGAATATTTTTTCTTTCTGATTTCATAAGATACAGCCTAATCCATATGTTGATTAAACTGATTAAGTACTTACCTCTCAGATTCCTAATTCTTTTATCTAAAATTTCTTTATGTTTAGACTTCTGACAACTAATCATTAAGCTTTTCTTACAGAACAATCTAAATTCTCTTGAGTCAAAAACATCAAAAATCTATGATTCATCTCTGAAATTCCTATCTTCAAGTTTTTCTGATTATATTCAGTTTGATTGGATTTCCTGATCTCAATACTTTTTGTCAATTACTCTCTAGAGGTAAAAAAAAATCCTTTTCAAGAAGCCTACCAAAAAATTTGCTAATCTTTTCTAAAGCACCCTTCTTCAAAGTCCGAATTAAATCAAAAGCGAATTTCTGCTAAATTAATTTCACTCCTAGAAAAATTTTTTCTTTGCCCTTGAAAAAAAAAAACAAAAACCTTTTCAAAACTAGTTGCTTAATCACAGGCTTCGATTTAATGGCTGTAATAATGTTTGCTTTCGTGCTGGCAGGAATAGTCTTCGGGGAAGAGATAACCCTTGTAAACGAAAGACAACACGTATTTAATCTTGATGCGAATAATCAAGATCCTTTAGTCTTTGTGATGGACGTAAAAGACTATATTGTTGGCGAGGCTCTAGTTAGCCTTGAATCAGATATGAAAGAAATTAATGAAGGACGAGTATTGTTGAAGGCTGGAGGAGATTCGATCCCGACAAACATGGAATATAAAGAAAAATTTGAAATTTACTCTGGAGGTTCAGCGGAAATGATTTTTGAAATCATTCGCAAATCTAAAATTTACATTGTTATTGAGAGTGAGTACTCTTCCAGATTTAAAATCACTCTTACTGTAACAGAGAAAACTGTAAAATTAATCGAAAACAAACCAGTAAGATTTACTAATTCCAGTCTTTTTTCATTTGAAGTAAAGAACTCAAGCTTAGATTACATTTCAATTTGGATTAATAAACATTTTGCAGTGAGTCTTGTGATGTACATAACAAAAGACTCGGATGAATTCCCAACTTACCTTAATACAGAGCCATTTTCGAAAACTTGGAGTGGAAATTTTGAGTACAGAACTACTGATATCAAGATAGGGTCGAAATTCCTTGTTTATATTTATTTGGGAGGTCCTGAATCTGATGAGTTTTATGATGACTCCAGTTTTATTATGGTAAAAACTTCTAGTAAAGAGCTAAAACAACTTTATTTGGGAACAATTGAATATGGCATGATAGGAAATGGTGAAGATTTTGAATCTTATTTTTTCGATATCATATCACCTGATGATATCGCAACAATTTGCTTAGAAAATTCCGATGGAAATGGATATATTTTAATTAGTCATTTGGAGAATGTTTCAAATGAGAACTTTGATTTTGCATCTGCATATAACCAAAATGCTTGTATTAATGTTAACCCAGAGGATAGAATCAAATTAGGAAAAACTTCAGGTAAATATTTCGTAAGAGTGTTTGGTGCTGGAATATTCGCTTATAGTATTGTTTATTCAAACTTGAAATCAAAGTTTCATCCAATCACGATAAATTATCCGCAAAGTGGTTTTGGATACAAAAATCTTATAAATTACTATACATTTGAATTTTTAGAAATTGAATCAAAAATCATGATTTTCCTTGAAGTCTTAACTGGAAACTCAGATTTATATGCAAAAGTCTGTAAAACCAATTCAACAGAGTGTGAATTCTCAGAAAATGAAATCGAGGATCCGATAGATATATATTCCTCTACATTAAAAGAAGGAAATGAATACATAGAAATTCCTCATAATCCAATTAATTGCGAAGAACCTTCTAAATGCTCTTATATCATTGGAATACTTGGAAAGACTGAAAACTCACATTTTCAGATAGATTTAACCTCAACGGGAAATCAATTTATGCTATTTCCTGAAAAACCTGTAAATCTCAAAACATCAGACGATATCTATTTTATTGTCAGTAACTTCGCAACTTCTAAAGTCATTTTCGAAGTTACTACGTTAGGTGAAAGCATTCCATTGTGGGCTACATCAGAGTATTCTTTTATTGAAAATAATAACAGTCAATTTTCTGTGATAAATTATTCACATACATTTACTTTCACAAGAGGTTATCAATTTCCATTAGCTAAATGGAAATATAAATTATGTAGGTATGGACTGAAAGAATATTGGCTTTCAGTTGTTGTTCACATAGAAAAAATTACTCAAGGTGAAAATTATAGAATTTATTCAAAAACTCCGATTCAAGATCTAATCTACGACGCGCCTGACCAAAACTATAAAATTTACTATTTTTCTCCTATTTTTACTGAATCAGAAATCATGATAAAAGTGATGCCAATTTTTGGCAAAGTTAAATTTTCTTTAGCTAAAACCTCTGAAAAATTACGTGAAAAAATTGATATTGATGACTATGATTGGCTTGTTCCAAACATCAATTTTATCAACGATTCCCTTGTTTTTAACATGAAATATGAAAATCCTTTCGAAAAATATAACGATACGTTTCTAGTACTTGTTAAGGGCGAAGAATTTATTTTTGACAAGTCCGCAGTATACTTTATTGAATATTCTGAAAAAGTTGAAACCATAAAAGAATTCATTATGTATCCAAATCAAGGAATTAATCAAACTGTGACCCATGATGGATCTATAAAATTGAGATACCCTTTATACTACAAATATAGAGACGTTTACATTTCAATATCAAATACAGAAGATATTTATATCAATTATAGATTATTAGTAAACAATACTGAAGTTGGTGAGTATCATCCTGTAATAATCCTTTTCTGGGAGGAGTATAAAGACATTTGCCTTTATTTGAATGATGCCAATCAAACAATTAACCAAACTGAATGCTACTTAGATATTTATATAGATTTTGAAGTGCATGGCTCTCTAGGCTATATTCACATGATCCTGAATGATAGTACTTATGCTCCAGTTGAGGTAAAATTGAATTCACTGATAAAAAGAGATTGGGATAAATATGGATATTATTATTGTTATATTTCTGTCAACAATGACTTGATTTTATCCCATAATCTTAATTACTTTGTTTATAATATAAGATATAGAATTGAAGACAGGAATAAACCTCAATACCTCGAACGGCCTAAGTATATGCTTTATGGTCATAAGGTTAAAATTACAAGTAAAGAAATAAAAAAGCTCTGCCCTTCAGAAAATTGCACTTTTTTACTATTTATAAAGTGTACTGGATACGATGATTGTCCAGACAATTATCTAATAAGTCAGAAAAGTGATGATGATGATGATAGCAAATATAATATAAAAATTGTATTATGGGCTCTTGCATGCATTTTATTTACCATTATCACTCTTATTATTTATTGTTGCCAAAGAAGAATCTATTCAAAATTTCGTAAGCAAGATCTTGGAAGCAAACATGATGTGATTCCATCTTCGAATATAGAAATGCAGCGAATCAATATTAAAGTAGAACACAGTGAGAGTCATTTAGATACGAAAATTTAGTAATAGTTAGTATTAGAATTAAAGAATTGGATCAAGTTTTTAATGATAATAAAATATAATGTTGTTTTAATTGGTTTTTAATTGAATTACAGGAATTCGTCAGCTATTTGTGAAGCCGGGATTAGGCAACTTCAGTTACTTGCCTCCCATTATGACCATATATTTTTATAATATATGAAAATATTAGAAAATTGAAATCTAATCAAATTCATTCGATTAAGCATATAAAATAATTTAAATGAATTAATCATAAAAAACTTAAAAATTATCTTCTTTACTGCTTACCTATATTAAATCAGTCAACATACTTTCATATTCAACTTGATTTTTTGTAGTGTATTAACACATATGTTTCTTATCCTATTCGATCTTATTTAATTCATATATTAAAGTTTCATAGCTCCCTCTTAAACTACATATTTTTATTACCAGGACATTTTGCATCTGTATAGATCTTGTAATTTCCTTTAATGTTAAATAATTATTATAAAAAAATGAATTTATATTCATCTACATCAATATCTAGATAAAAATGTCAAGATATAGGTATATTTAATAAAAAGGGATCAGAATTAAAGGTTTAATTCTCAATTAGGCCAGAAGCGAATCTAATTATTTTGGTCTCAGTTGGTCTTAATATTTTTAAATTTAAATATACAATTGAGAATAAAAGAGTTATTTCAAATTATGATTATTGAAGAAAATCTTAGATTGGTGTAAGAATATAGGTATTATAAACGTTGATCCAGTTTAATTAAATTGTGGAATTGAAAAAAAAACAAGATTATTTATGCAAAAATACCCAGAGCAGTATTATATTATCAGCAGCAGGAATCTTGCTTAAAAATGCGAAATTACCGATTTGAATACTGATTTTTCTAATACATGAATGGAGTATTGAATCAAGCGTATCAATTATAGCTTATCAATAGAGCACACTAAAAAAATAGAATTATTTTCTCAGTCTTCAAGCGAAAATTAAGAAATGTGGAGGAATACGATATGAGACTCGAATTGAAAGATTTTGGATAATTTATTAAATTATCGATTAAGGATAATTATCTATTACTTGTGAAAGCTAAAAAAGTAAAAATCAGGTTTTTTATTAATCATAATATGAAAAAAGTTTTAAACTAAGACTATCTTTAAATTTTGTATATGGTTTAGATATTCAGTGAAATATGTTCATATCTAATATAAAATCAATCAGAAATCTAAAATGATAGTCAAATAATTATTTTCCTCAGTTTTGATTCATTTCAGTTTATTTTTTTGTTCCAGATACAATAAACTAAATGGAAATTAAATATAAAGAATGAAAGAAAAAAAAAGATTTTCAGAGAACAAAAGTGATTTTAATCAAAAGTATTTAATTTTTACAAAAATTACTTATAAAACTTCTATTGTGTTTTGAAAAGTATTCAGTTTTCATCTTTGAATTTCATTCCATGAAAATTCTTGATAACATGAAATATCAAAGATTATACAATATTGATTATTTATAATTCAATTAAACGTTCTTCAATGTTTATACTGAATGCTAGTCATATCGCTGGATTGCTCAGGCCTCTTTTCATAATTTAAATAAGCTTGTAACTTCCTTAATATAAACCCAAGCGATTCTCCTGATTTCAATTTGATAGAAACTAACTTACAAAACTTTATCTCCATTTAATTTTTCTTCGAATACCTATATTACCTATAATTAGTATAAGCTGCCTCTAGAAAACTTAATTTGGTATTAAAATCATTCTGTTCTTCAACAGATTGAAAAATTTATACTTTCATCAATCATGTAATTATGTTTCACAGCATTGAAAATCAGAACCAAGTATTTTAATTTTTTTCAAATACACGATCTATATCAAGATTATTTTAAAAATGCTCATAACTAAATAAAATTAGTTTTTAGTGACTTATATGTTTAGAAATACTCGCTTACAATCGATATTTAAAATTCTTAGAAATTAGTGTTTCTATGTGATTAATTCAATAGTAGAGATACAGTATATTTTAATATGACTTTCAAGTATTATTATTGAATACTAGTGTTTTAATATTTCAGATGCATCTCTATAAGTTATTGATTTTTTTTATATGAAATAGATTTTTTTATTTAAATGATAATTAGTAAATGATAGATTTTTTATCAATAGTAGTTTTTTCAATGCTAAATAGTAGATTATAGATAATTTTAGTAGTAGATTATAAATTTGATTAGTACATTAAAGACTTGATTATATAAATTGATTAGAAGAATAAAGGGTGTTAGGGTGTTAGGGTGTTAGGGTGTTAGGGTGTTAGGGTGTTAGGGTGTTAGGGTGTTAGGGTGTT